>JAQIXX010000917.1:0-43722 GCA_034700605.1 Willowsia nigromaculata
TACGCCCACAAGCTCGCTTTCCTCACTGGAATGGCGTACGCTGGACACGCCAACCAGAAGCTCAACAAATTACTCCATTTCTTGTAATGGACTTTATGCATTCATTTGGGACCTTTATGTTGATGTGAATTATGTATGATGGCATCTTGGCGTGGATCCTTCCTGAGAACATCATGATTCGTTTAATGTTTACCATTTTTGTTGTTAACTTTTGTTTCTTTGTTTGTATGTTTGGCGAATGTTACGGTCATTTGGTATTTGGTTTCAATAAATCGTACGTTGAGCAACTGTTTGTTTTGCATCGTTTTATTTGCTTCTTGTTTATCCATATTGTTCATCTCTCATGAAGTTGTTGTGAAGGAGAATGGTTTAAAGTTTTTAACTTGGGATGTCTTTGTAAATGTATACTATTGAATAAAATGCTTTTGGATATGCTGAGTGAAATTAAAAATCCTCATGGATCATAGCACACAATTTCTTCGGGCATACTTTATTAAGTTATGAATAATATAAGCAACATTTTTTGTAAGATTAGTTAAATTTTAAATTTTCGTAAACATGGTTAATACAAATTATCATGTTATATTAGCGTCACTTATTTATAGACATTGACGATGATAAATTAAATGTGTAATTGATGTATGATAGTTACATCTCCAATTATACTTATAACAACATATACTTGTTTCTTTAGCTTCATACTTTAGTAATCATGGAAATATATTACAATAGTTTAGTTTATATCACGGCCGTACCAAAGTGCTTACTTAACAATGTAACCAATATTGTACACTACTACATGTATGAAAAACGGGTCGGTCGGTATTTCCTGTGAAGTAATGAGGGCATGGCGAATACATTAAAGTTTACACACCGGAAGCATGGAGCGTCCGAGATTGAGTGAACGATTAGATTTACAGGTAGTTCTATCATAAAGGGCTACATATGCTGGTTGTATCCGGTTTCATACCAGTTTAATTTCAAATCATCAGCAATTCAGTAATTCTAGCTTATTAGCAGGCCTCTATGTGCTAAACGATGTTGAATGGAAAATGTAAACAAATCATAATTTACATTTTGATGTTTTTCATGCCAAAAAGACGCTCACAACATTCAATTAGACTTTAAACTCAGCACATCATTCATCAAGCTTGGAAAATCTGAATACTTCAGCCGATAAACCTGATAGCTTGTAAACTCTAACTATTCCTTCGTGATTTCGGTATAATGCAGGATAACATTTTAGCAACATTGAATAAACACATTTATAGTATTTAGTACGTCTTTTCTATACATTTTTACATTTCCTTTACTTTACGGAGCTCCTTGTTCAAACAATGTAATTGGTAAATAGCTTCATTATTTTCAGATATATAAAGTTACATTTAGTTAAATCGCCTTAACGTACACGACATATACAAAAGTTTATCTTCAAGAGAACTAGTATTATTTGGCAATCCCATACACCGCATAAACGTTAGGATAATTTTTCATAAATAGTTTTTAAAATAATTAACATATTCACATAGAAATTCCTAGTGCTTCTAATTACAACATTTTAATAAAACTATAAATATGTTTATTAGTCTATTGCGTTCATACAATATCGAGTCACAGAGAAGCTAATTTTGTTAATTTTATTTTGGCCAAAATTCAGTTTACAACTTTTTTTTCGTATCAAATTGAAGGTTTTTAAATAGAATAATATTTTTGTTTGCTTGTAAATGAGTAGTAACATTTGATAGTAATGTATAAAACATCGAGCCTTCACTATCAAGATTGCATTTTAATTATGATATCAATTTTAATCTTATAAACTTTGAAAATACAGTAATTAATCTCAAACAGAGAAATCCTGCAGGGCTGTTATCGGGATTTATGAAAAGAAGTTGTCGATTTTAAGTAGATGTCTATCATGTTTCGCTTATCTTCGAACATCTTGTTGTATTTACAAAATTTATTAAAACATGTAAGGAATACTCTTTACACCTTCAAATATATTATCTATCCAGTTATATTTAATTTGAACGTACCATGAATTGCTTAAATTATTTTGTGTACTATTATTTAAGTGCGCGGTAATTTAAGGTAATCAGTAGTGTACTTGTGCTTATTACTATAGACAGTTTTGAAAAATAGACATGACTATATCCATACTTTTTAAATGCATATCTACCCATAAGATTCAATGTTGAAACTCGTCAACCGCACTCAATAGTATTTACATATACTCGTAGAGTAGTCATAATTTAATTAATCTATTTAAATCTATTAATGTAACCGTCAATGCTTTATCTAGATGCTCTCATATTTTTATGACAAATTGTATATTTACAGGATAAATACATACATTGTTTAATAAATTGCATTCCTAAGAAAAGTAAGCACATTAGAATGCTCACATTCTTGCACTTGCAGCCTATAAGAAGTTGTTAGCATTCGTTAAAGATAATGACAAAATGTTTGTGTAGACTAGCACGAGATTCATTTGATGATTTGGTTTATTCTTAATCAAGTAATTGAAACTTGTTCAACGTCCTCATTCTCTAAAAGTAAAAAATAGGTTTGCTCCCTGTTGCGGTGGAACACCAGGGGAATTACTTACAAATAGCTCTACTTAATTTCTCTTTTCTTTGGTACAGTAAAAAACGGCTTCACGAGGAAGTAATAATCAAACTTTACACTTCACGAGACTCATTGTCAGTCACAACAAATTCATCTTACTAAACTAATTCCTTACTTTACCATAGATTTTAACCTTGTACTATTGTAAGTTACCATATTTTTCATCTTAAAAGTATATAACTGAAAAGAAACGACAACGCACATACGGCAATGCTATAATGAGGGATTAACAGCCAAAATCGCAATGATTTTTAGACTTGTTTTAACTTTGTTGAGGATGAAGCCAGAATATAAGACGAATGAAAAGCACCGACAAGTTCATTTACTCACCGGTTACTCTCCCTCTCAAGGATTTCATTGTGGCTATTGTGAATTTTGTTAAATTCTTTACATAAGATAGTAGTAGTACTGATTCTTATACTAGTATTAATAATTAGTAATTTTACACAAAGTAACGATAATGATGCGATTGAAATCTAACTTATATACCTACACATCTGCAGCTACATAGTTCACAGTTCGGTTCAGGGACGTTTCAAGATATAATTTTTCTCCTTAGTTTTATTAATATACTGATAATAATGTGAATATATTTTTTTGTATTCGCTTGTCTGTTAATGTAATATGGCTTAGAGGAACTTGGATAGTACAAAAATTTTCGTTTGATTATTTTTTGTAGTTACTCTTTTTTTCTTGTTTTAAGGAATTCCATAGACTCTCTTTTTACATTGTAATTTATAGAAGATATAAATTGTCCGTTAACGTTTACAATAGTAGTAGTAGTAGTTATATTATTGGTAAATAGTACTTTTTAGTCAGAAGAGGAGGAAGTTGATGATTTGCTTCTTGACGTTTTCGACTTTTTTACAATGCGGACGTTGAGAGGATCGTCAGCAAAGAATGGGTAGTCCTCAGGGTCGTGTGTAAACTCGTGGTGGTAGGTGGAGAGATGTCCGCTTTGAAGAATTTCCGTTCTTTCTCCAGTGGTGAACTCGAGCACTGGAAATCCAACACGAATGAGCTCCTTGACGTTCGCCCAAGCCTTTCTGCTAGCACTTCCTTTGGCATGATGAATCAGTCGACTTTCCTCCCTGGGGCCGGTGAGACCGTACCGTACAGAGATAATTACTCCGTACATGGTGATTTTCAAATGAATCATTTGGTTCTCTGTGGATTGGTCGTGAACGGTCACATTAACCTGACCGCTGAGTCTTTTCAAGTCTGCCAAGTCATCAGAAGCCTTCCACAACTCCTTCTTGGCAAAATGGAACACATCCTGGCCTGGATTGTGTGACACAAAGCGGAGAAAATCGCTGCCATTGAGAATCTGTGTGAACACGTCCCGGTAGACACGATTTGTTGTGCAGAACGGACAGGAGATCATTGCCTTCCCGTCACCAGTTCGACTCAACAAGATGTTTTTCCCTAATGGAGGCTCTATTAATGCAATCTGTAATGCGGGATTAGGCACCAGTGTTGACTTGGTTACTACACTTCTTGGAATCGTCCCAAGGATGGGAAGATCAAATGTTTTCTCGAGAATGCGACTCTCCAGTCCTGAAACCGCTAATCCCCTTTCCTTTCCAATTATGCCAAGTGAGCGGGGAAACAACTGAGGAGCC
Source organism: Willowsia nigromaculata (assembly GCA_034700605.1). NCBI lineage: Eukaryota > Metazoa > Arthropoda > Collembola > Entomobryomorpha > Entomobryidae > Willowsia > Willowsia nigromaculata. Next base: position 4,248 of record JAQIXX010000917.1, read on the forward strand.
AGAGATTCCAGATTGTAGCCCAGGTACTTCAACCAGCCTTGATGATCTGAAAATAAGGTATAAGGCGTGAAATATTGCGTAACATAGAGACTCACATAAAAAAAGTGTGTCTGTCGCATTGATAAAATGAATAGTCTATTAAGGTTTTTGCTAAGTGGACTCCTTCTGCTAAAAATACCATCCACCTTAATATTTCACAGGAATGCATAAAGATAAACTCATTTCCCCATTTTGTTATTATTCGTCAGTTTGTAAAAAAACAGCTTTATTTTATCATTACCGAATGCCGGCCCAGAACTCATTAGGTTGATAGGATCGTTCCCATTAATTCTGTACAAATGGATTTTCTCTGGAGTCTCTAGTTTATCCAAAATACTTTCCCAATCCGGTGTAAGGAACTGTCCTATGAGAGGGTCGTAAACTCGCTTGTTCTTCATGTGAACCAGCGATGTTACCTGAGAAAAATAAAGGGGAAAAGTAGTCACATAAATACTAACTTTATACCACATAATCGGACATCAATAAAAATGCGTACTTCAGTTTAGATGGAGCATTTACCTTATCATGAATTCCTCCACAATAATCAATAGGCAAGTAAAAGTACGAGTCTGAATCGTACACAATATGTCCAAACGGGCTCCTCGAGATTTCTCTCACTGCCTGTCCATACTGATTGAAGATGAGCAAGGGTGTGCCACAATGGTCACTGGCCACATAATACTTTTGGTTTCTGTTCACTTGGAAAAATATCAGTCTCTCGCTCTCGTCATACACCAAATGGAGAAGTCTGTTTTCTCTAGGACTGTAAATGTGTGTCACAAGATCCTTGCGTTGGGCATCCGCGTAAATGAACTGGGTGGCGTTTCCGTGATTGTCTTTTCTTGCCACCAAACGCCCTTCATAGTCATAAAAGTATTCCACATCAAATCGACCCCGTTTCCAGGCTCTTTTCAGCTGTCCTAGGGCATTGTAGGTGAAAAATTCCTCCCTCGCGTTTTGGACTATTCTGCCAACCATATCGTAATTGTACACACTATCCCCAAACCTTACAATTCTGTCCTGGTCATTGTGTTCCAGAGCAATAGTGTTTTCTCTATAGGTTAAACTTTTAAGGTTGCCATTCATGTCGTACTCAAACTTCCACGGTTCTGTTGAGTCCACCTGTGTCAACTGGCCGTCAGAATCGTAAGTAAAATTTCTGACTGGGGCCGTTCCTATGTTTTTCGTTTTTATACGAATTTGTTGTATTTGATGTGAGGTGTTGATAAAGAAAAAGTCCATACGGAACACCTCCTCAGCTTGAATTGTAAGCGAGTACTGAACAGGTTGGCCATATCCGTTAAGCCGTTTGGTGAAAATCGCCATTCCATCGAAAATTGAGCTTTCTTGGCTGTTTGACTGAGTTATGCGGAAAGTTCCCAGTTGGTCAAGGCCTCCGGATTTTCCGTTATAGGCAAGGACAAAGTCCGGTAGTACGTTGCCCCCAATACGTGCTTTCATCACGATCGGACGGAAATTTGAGTCATACTCGTAAACCAGCTTGGATGTTGCTAGACCAAATTTTGCATTAAACTCTTGCTTTTCTTGGACAACCTTTCCAAGACCATTGGTCCACAAATGGGTGGTTGAGTCAAATTTACCCTCAGAAATGGTAATGGTTACACCCTTGGCCTTGTACTTTCTGCTAATTTTCCCCTCGCTGAAGAGCAAATGAGTTGGTCTGCGAAGTAAATCGTATTCTTGGAATATTCGTCCGTTATCTGAAGGGAGAAGAATGCTTTCGAGCAGCCCGTACGGATTGAAATATTTGACAAAGCTATTTTTGACAACGCCGTAGCCAGGTGGTTGGTATACCAGCTTTGTGAAACTGATCGAGTGCTGCAGAGTGAAAGAGTGACGTGTTTGCTTTGGAGTCTCCACACTTTTCAGACCGCCATGCACATCGTAATGGAAAAGAAAGGAGCGGCCAGATCGCAATGATATATTTGATGGCTGGCCATATTCATTGTATTCAATCGTTGTTACGCGACTCCCATCTAGATTTTTCATTTCCGTCGCAAAGCCATTACGTCCATATGTGACTTGAAGTCCTCGTCCCTCGCCCCATTTCCAGCTCTCCACTCGCTTAAATCTATCATAAGTGATGTTCATTGAGAATCGATAGCCATTGTTTGAGCCGGGGATGAAGTAGAGGGGCAGTCCAGTCTTGTCATATTGAATGTAGAATATTGACTCTCGGTCTCGACTCTGGATCACCTCACGAGACAAACTTTGATCGAATTCTAGGCTCAGTACACGACTATCATTGACCCACATTTGACGATCAAGTGTTCTTTCTGGCCCCTTGCCATCTCCCAGCAGTCCAAATTTCCACTCGTGCTTGTTTCCATTCTGTTGATGCTGCAAAGAATGTGTTGTTGCAGCAGAAGAGGAAGCAGCAGACGACGAGGAAGGAGAAGACGCACTGATGCCACCACCAGAGCTGCTGCCACTTGAGCTACTTCCCTGCTGCTCCAAATCAACAATATACTGATAGGATGGTCCCCGCATTAAATTCCCTTCAACAGGCATTGGTGGGATCCCATCTTTCAATAACGGATAAATTCCCCATGAGCCTCCAGACAATAAAGCTCCGTCTTCGGTGCGAAGGCTATAACTTGCGTTCTTAATGTCCCTCTGTAATACCCTCCTCCGGACCACATTATCGGCCCCATTCATTTTGTTTACAACGACTTCATCCTTCTCGTCATTCTGGAGGACGGAAAAGCGGAGAAATTCCTTCTTGGATTGGGAGTCACTAACTCTCACTTGAATTGCGGATCCCACAAGCTCATAATCAAAGTTGGTAATAACGCCAGTCTCACCAATCACCCGGCGAACCCTTCCAAACTTGTCGTATGCATACAACGAGCTCAGTCCTGAGGTTGTGGTTTTGGCAAGAAGAAGACCCTCGTCAGAATACTCTAGCCGGATTTCAGAATTTTCCATTTCTTGGAAGTGGACCAGCCGACCGAGATGATTGATTTTAAGATTACACTTTTTCCCTTGAGTGTTTTCAATTGTTGACACGACGGAGGAGTAGTCTCGCAAAAACAAGATCTTGTTTTCTGCACTGTCACTAATTTTCGACAATTTCCCATAACTTGTGTTCTTCGTATACAGGAATGAATACAGGATTTTCCCAGACTTCAGATCTTTCGTGTAGGTATGCTGGCCGTATCTATTGAACACATAGATTTCACCGGTGGCAGGGAATACTACTTCGTAATCTGTGTTCCCGTCTGCTAGAGTTGGAATGAAGTCGGCTACTTTCATCAGCTCTAAATTGGCTTGGTCAGCAATGTAAACTGTGCCATCAGCTCCGACACTTACAGCAGACACGAAACCAGCATCTAAATTGTTTCGTTGATATCTCTCTCCCGTTGATGACGCAGTTGAAGTCGGTAATGATATCGGTGATGAGGGCATCGTTAATGCAGAGCTGTTGTGACCGTATGGTGAAATCTTGTCAGTTCTCACCAGCAATACTTCTCCTGGTCTTTTTACAGTGTACAAGTTCGAGTCCTCAGTGACAAAGTAGAGCTGTCCTTTGGGACTAAAAGTCAAGTCGAGAATTGGACGGACAACCTTGTCAGCCGAGGATGTACATCCAAACACACGTTCCAATTGATTGTCATCAGTGATTTGGAAGAGGATACCTTCGTCAATAAAGAGAAGCTTGTTCTCAACAAGGTTCAGAGCAAGATTACTTGGCCAGTGGAGTTGAACCTGGTTGATGTCTTTCCGTTTCACTCGACATGACTCAAAATCTGTTGTTTTGATAAATCCTGAGGAACGCAAACCACCACCACGATGTGTATGACTTCCTATTAGAGTGCGGATGATGCCATGGCTGTCAATGAATCTGATATTTGGTCCATCTGCTATATAAAAGGAGCCATCACTCGTGATAGCGATCCCTTTCGGGTGATTTAGTTTTGCGAGTTTTGCAGGAAACCCATCACCACAGTTAGCAGGATCACCAGGGACACATTTCAAGCCGGAACCAACAACAGGTGAGTAATTCACTCGTGGATCTTCAATTTGCTCCATAGAGTTGACGCGTAAAATCTGTGAAGAGAAAAAAGCCTTATGTGTGTGCACAAATACAACAAGCAACTATTTCCTATAAAGCCCACATTTAAAGCTCAAGATGAACAAGGACAATTTATCGCCTTTACCTGGTACTTCTCTGGATCAGAGATATAAAGGTGACCATCAGCAGGTGAAATAGTCATGTAGTACTGATGTGAGACTTTGGTGGCACTGGAATAGGAAATGTCAAATCATGTAAACTTACTTTTCTCTTTTTTTCGCTTTACACTCAACATTCAAAATTAACCTGAGCAAGAAAGTTTTGTCGTTCTCACCTTAGTTGCAGGACAGTATATACATGGTTGTCGTGCGTGATTCGTCTGATGAGATTAAAGTCACCCACGTAAATACTGCCGTCTGGTCCAGTGGCTAATGCGATTGGAGAAAGCAGCTTATTCTCACATGGCTCGCAAAGAAGTGACCTTTGCTGCCCTTTCTCTCCCATGACATTTGTTACGATTCTAGGCAACTCCTTGAGATGCACCTCAGAGCCATCTCCTTTTTGAAGGATGCCTTCATGAAAGTTGTAGTGATGATGAATGTTCAAGTTCCAACCACCTACGTCCGCAATGTCCACATCAAATCCTTTCAAAGTCACTGTCTGTACTGTCCATATTGGTCGAGGACACGCTGTGTATTGATAGCCTATGGCAACCCGAGCTAACGCAACCCCATAAACCTTCTGTTGATACACATTGCGCTTTCTCCAGCCAAACGTGTACGTAATATTAGGATCGGCCTCAAAGGTTTTTCGGTATAGTTCCCCCTCAATTGTGATTTTCAAATGAACAAGACTTAAGTCGGCTGGAATTTCGGAACCAGTAAGTTGCATCAGGATTGTCGCAAGGTAGCCAGGAGACTGACTGCTGTGGTAGAGCAAGTGAACATCAGAGCCCGGTATCACGATGCTTTGTTGTAGAATCTGAAATTTAAAATTTCATTAAGCTATGAAAACCGTGTCTATTTACGCCATGCCATACGTGCCAAATCACTGGTAGTAATTCTCACCTGAGTTTCTGAGAACACGAGACTATTTTGGGGACTAGCTCCAACCATTCCAGGTAACCAAGAAGACATGACGAAAGGCTTCAACATTTCCGAGTCATGTTGGAGACAAGGTGCCTGTGAGGACTTACTTTCTTCTAGTTGCCCTTCTCTACCATGTGCTCCAGGACCAGCGGACAGAATAACGGGTGGGTCCAACACGACAATCTCATTCCATGGAACGAAAACCGTTCGTGTCAAGTGTCGGAATGGCGTTCGTGAAAATCCTAAAGTCACTGAGCCTCCACCATTAACAAGCATGTCGAACCTAAAATGCATGAATCATTACCGATTTTAGCAATGGAAATACACATTTTCCGTTTTTTAGTACATTTTATGTAGAATCCATCAACAGGAAAGAACATCAAGTTCATCATTTACGAAGTATTATTCATCTACAATGCATAATGTAAAATACGCTAAAAGAAACGTTTACTACACACGCGTTAGTCTGTACAAATGACAGAGAGACACGATTAATGTACATATTTAAATACATTGATAATTATTTCATCATACCATCCTCCTTTCCTCGTGAGTGTGAATCCAAAACGGGAACTTTTGTCAACACTGACACGAATGCCAACAATTCCAAGGCCATCTGGCGAGAGGACTTGACCCCGAATGACGGAAACACGCCTATAAATACCCATGGGGTGATCCCCATTGTAAGACATAATTTGGCGAACCCATATTGTTTTTTGTTACCACACACAAACATTTAAAATAGTAATAATAATGATATTAAGAAAGTCGCACAAGAAGTATATAAGATACAATAATGGTAGTATATATACTAGAGTAATAGAGAAATATAGATTTGTTACACAGGAAATAAAAAAGTTTACTGTAAGAGAAATAAAAACGTACATTTAATAAATATAGATAATTAGATAGAGAGAGATAAGGTGAAAGTAAGAAAGAAATAAGAAGAAAGTACACTTTATTCGTCCAGTCTGGAACAAGACTACAAAAATTTTGGTGCCTCTACTCCTTGCACAAATTCAACACAGGTATATATACCAGAGAAAGCTTGGAGCTATATGTGTATTCGTGGCAATATGAAACAATTCCTCAAAATGTCTGGTCTTGTTGAAGACTGAACGTGAGTAGAGAGTAGAATTGTGATGATGAGAAATTTTTTAACATGGTCTAATTAAAGAACTTGTTAAGTAATTTGCAGCATTGTCAATTGTTAATACTCGTTTCTTAAACTGAAATGACTTGGAAGACCTAGATTCAATTTAAGAATTGAGTGTAGCAGAATGCTGCTTCTTCGTAGAAATTCATAACTAGTTGTTGTAGTTGTTTTATATTAAGATGACGAAGTAGTAGCGAGCACAAATTGGTTGATACTTTCTATGAAGGTATGTGTACTTTGAGAGAGAGAAAATTGTCATCATTTTGACATAATAGTTGATTTTATACACCAGTAGATAATACAGTTCCTTGAAAACTTGATAGTACATACATACACCAGTTTGTTGCATGAATGAGTACGACAAAAAAGGTCAGAGGTAAAATGTTGTTATTTTTATTAAAGGATAGGAAGATTTAAGACAAAGACAGGGACACAAAGGTTAGAATTGTGCTTAAGGATTTATATATATAAATAGATGATAAGACAGTTAATGCTCTTTGCTGAACACCAAGTCGTTTAGCAGCGGCAGCAGATTCTTAACGATTAAAAGGAGAAAGCAGCTTTCTAGAAGAAGCGAGAAGCAGCTCGTTGAAACATAAATCGACATTAAAGAGAGATAAGAAGACAACTAAAAGACATTTAGGAAAATGCATAAGGCACATACATTTGTTAGTATATTTTACAAAGCGTTTTGCAGCGCCTAAAACTAGTACAGACATAATAAAGCAACGTTCTTAAGTTTAGATATTTGGATATTATCACAGCAGTCGGTGGTCCTACTTATTAAACTATTCAGTTTTGCCCTTTTGATATGACTTTTTCCAAAGAAAAATGGATTGACAGATTTGAACTATTAGAAAATCCCTAAACATTACTGCCAATCTTTCATACTTTTTTTGCTTTGACTTTTTCGATTGGATTTTTCGGGTGGGACATTTTTGTGTGAAATGAGTAATGTTTAAATAAGCAACGAACGATGATGACTTGTTTTGAATAAGACTTACCGAGCATCGAAAGAGTTCCAAAAATGACTAGAGTTTCGGGCACAACAGGGGAATGTGAGTGAGATGTGATCAGATCAGAAACAAATAAACATTGTCAATACATTAGTTTTGATGGTTGAAGACTTGAAGCACAAACAGCGACCACACACACAAACCAACGTAGTTATTATTAAAATTATATGATTATTATGATTATTGTTACGTTATGTCATATGAGTATAACGCTTATTATTTTAAGTACACTGCCTTTTTCATTATAGTTTGGGGTATAAGGTTCTACAATTGAGCTGATGATTTTGTGATGATGATGTCCATCAACACGTTGGCCTGTGCGTCTCTTTAAAATTAACTGGTTACAAATAAGTATGAATCAATATCGATTCCTCTCTTTTTTAATGGTAATCATAGTCTTTCTCCTTTAGTTTTAAAAACTCAACGCCTGCTATACATTTGTACTTTTATGTTCCCTTCCTCTTTATAGCAATCTCCTAACTTCAATTTGCATTCCTTTCTATGAAAAGTGAGATCTTTTTTTTCGAATTATTATTTCCAATTGTATCAAGCTAGTACGCAAGGAAAGTGCGTTCAAACTCTGACTGAAAACTTAAAACAAAATCATACTCAACACAACAAGTAATTACTGATTAATTATGATGAGCTACACTTCCATAAAGTTAATGAGAGAAACCAAACATTTTTTTAAAATCATAAACTCAACAAACTGTGTTGTTTCGTTTCATACCGAAAGTAATGGAGAATGAAATTAGAAAAAAAGGAAAAAGAAAGGAGTTGATTACTGGAAAATCGATGAAATATTTATAATATATGTATTTTTTGTATAAGCGCTCTAGATAAAAGGAGTTTAATATGTACACCCTATTCATTGGATAAAAACTCAACCAATCTAGATTTGCAATGAATAAAAATAAAAAATATATTATGCAATGTATGTATATTATAAGTATTATTATTATAGTAATATTGAAGCAAGGAAGGAGCCGAGAGCCGAATGAGACAAAAATAGAGAGATAAACAGACGAGAACACAGTCAATCAAAAGATTAGACAAAATAAAGACAGACTTTGTTTTATGACATGAGACATGAGACACAACAAGAGAACTCTTTTGTCATTCGGCAAATCGGGTACAAATGGACAAACAAAGGACACACACACATATAGAGAGATAGAAAGAGAGTTTATAGTACATATAAAGTAGTAGAGAGATTGTAACAGTAACAGTAGTGGTAGTAGTAATAAGAGTAGTGTTGGGAAACTATTAACATAGTTTTTATTAACTTTTCGTAAATGTACATCAATCCTATTCGCTGAGCATTCCTGAGAATTTGTCAAAAGAGTCGGCTATAGAAACTGTATGATTAAAGTCAATACGTTAGATGTCACATCGTCCATAAAGTCATTTTCGATTCTTTCCCGTAAAGAAAAGAAAACTGTCCCCCTAAAATTTATGTTCAGCGTTGTTGGTTCTTTTAGATGCTTGAAAATCAGTTTTTAAAAGACAATTTTTGATAGAGTTTCAAGCAAGATTATCATTAGCGTTCACTTTGTTTAGAGCTGACAGTGAATTTATTGTTTGGAAGGGAATGAATAAAAAGTAACAACAGTTGAAACGAGAAGAAAGAAAAAATACAACAAAAATACAATCAAAGACAGTCATCTTTACCTTTCGGAGTACTCATCTTTCTGGGCATAGCTCTGAACACTGTTTTCCTCAATGAGAAACTTGACGCGCTGGAAAAAGGATGAGGTTACCGACGGAGGTTGCTTCCGAAGAAGTACCTCCACCGGATCATTCGCTGTCATACACATCAAATGATCCCGACAATTGGGATCGTCACAGCACTCTGAATCAGAACAGTCTATCATTCCATCTGGAAACAAAGAACATGGGCACTGTTACTCAAGAGAGAGAGGTAGATGACCATAAAATGAAAGCTAAGCATCATATTATTTGAAAAATGTACAGCAAGAGAAGAAAGGGAGAAACAGTAAAGAAAAATAAGGAAAGGAAACATGTCTTACCCTCGTCATTATCTATATCATCAGAGCAATTGGTCTCCAACCGAATGGAACAATCGTCGCCTGCCCATCCATTGCTGCATTTACAAGCGTACCATCCCTCTTGCATAATGCATGACCCATGATGACTACACGAATTGGAACATCCGGCTGTTGTACGAAGACGTGAACAGAGAAAAATTATCATTTCCCATACAATAGTGTACAATGTAACGCACAGCAACATTTTACCGTTCACTTCAAGCATTTTTCTTGCTTTTTAAAGATAAATTGCATTACTAGCATGGCATCATGCGTACCAAGATTGGTAACGAAAAACTACACATATTGTAGGAACACATACTTTTCTCCTTCTGACACTCTTCTTTTTCCTTTTGAGTCTCAAATAATTTCTACCAAGAGACCTTTCTTCTATCATATTATGCTATAATATTAGACGTTCTTTGAAACGTAGAATTCTACTTTGTATCTTCTAATTTATAATCTTTATTGAATTAAAGTACAATGTTTTGTAAAAACCTATTTTTCACTGAAGGCACTAGCAATCAACATTCCTAACTTCATTACAATTTGCATTATAATTACTTGTTACTTATACTAAATTAACAATTTTACTTGGTTTGCATAGTTCAGCGTAAAAAAGCGAGAAGAAAGCATACCTAGAGTGCAGTGTCTTCCGTTCCATCCAAGTGAGCAGATACAAGTTCCATTCTTGCATTGCCCATGGTCCTGACAGCGAGAATCACATGTTAGGAACTCGCAGTGATCTCCAGACCAATTCGGCAAGCACTCACACTTCCCTTCCGTATTACAAAATCCATTCTGTCCACATTCCTTGTCACAGGCAACTGAAAATCAATCAATCAATTCACTAGTAAAAAATTTAAAATCAGAAAGCTGTTGTGCAAATGCACGCCCCACAAAGATATTCTACAATGGAGCATCAGTAGTAAGCAAGGAGGGAAGGGAAACGTATGTGTCCCTATATTCAACGATAAAGGAGTTTGCAACCGGAAAATGCTAGATTGTTTGTGCAACATTTTTTTCCATCATTAGTGCTACCACAATGGTCACAAGAAATTCTCCCTTTTTATGCTTTCATTTTACTCCTGTTTTCCTTTCTTTAGATTCACTTGACTTGCTTTTATATTTTCAATTGCAGTTGCACTTTAGATTATGAAAAAGGAGAGCAAATAAAAGAAATACATAGAATTGCGTGTCCATGATCTTATTGTATGTATGCTCACGTTTGCTGCTACAGTAGAAGTCAAGGTCACAGGGAAAGAAGAGACAAGGAAGGGGAGTCTTCTTACCATGTATATAAGGTCATATTATTATTATGTAATGCAATTCATGCGTGGGTGCATCATCACCAAGAACACTACCGCTATCACCAGACTCTCACAGTTAACATCGTGAATTGAACTGCAAAGCCATTTTCTTCCTCCATATATGCATTTCACTATCGCCGAGAGAAAAATAACTTTGTCTTGAAATCGAAGATGAAGAAAACATGTGGAAAGGAGGGATGCCAATAAACCAATTCAAGAGTGAGATTCTTTTTTTAAACTCACGCAGTGAAAGTACCACAAGGGTCACCCTCTTCACCATTCATTTTATTCGTTTTTTTTCATCCAATGTTGTCGTTGTCGTCGTTTTCACTTCAGTCGTGACTATATACTCCACCAGAACCACAAATACCACCATTGCTACTCCCATAAGCAAACCCTCTGTTTTCTTCTTTCTTTGGAATTCTTTCCACTTGAATGATCATCAGCGTTTTCTCCCTTGTTCCTCCTCTCAAAAAATGTAAGCTAGCAACAGCTATTCACTCGACCAAAAAGCCATATGTGTTCTGATGCTACTCGAGTTGAATTCGATTTTTCCCTTTTTTCTTTCCAAACTTCTTTTAAAAAAGTCAACGTGTTTATGCATTCTACTTTCCACATCCTCCTTCCTCTCCTTGGAGGAAAAACACACCAACGACAAGACAAACGTCATTTAGCACACAGCCATTGCACCCCATCCACCATCTACTGCCACCTGAGCAATACTATACTTCACGAACAATGAATGGATGCTTTTAAAAAGAAGATGCTAAATTGTTGGGAATCTATCACTACAACACTCTCATCAGCTATTATTATTATACGACCAGCCGGTACCACTATAAGGATGGAATAAAAGGGGACACATTCCAGAACAGGTTACTTGTCTCTATGATACTCGTGAACAAACATACAAGATTGCATACATTTTTGTTCGTCGTATATTTTTATGCCTTGTCTCTCTTCCACATCAGCTCTCTTTGAATAAGCAAGTGTACATAGAATTTTCCTGATTTTATAAAGATTCACAAATAGCTGTTTCCGCACTCTGCATAACGGAAATAAATCTTCTTAACGAAAGGAAAGGGAATGCGCTCAAAGAGGAAACCAGTAAAAAAGACGCTTGAGGAATTTTCATATGTACTTATAAATTCTCTCTTACCTTCCATGCAGTTAGGGCCGACATAAGGCTTCTGGCAAAGGCACTTGCCACTTGCTGCATCAAACTCCCCACGACTGGAACAGTCCGGAATGCATTTTGCCAACAGGCTATCGGGAACGCTAGAGGAGAAGGAGATACATGGAAAATACAGAGGATGAAATCAATTTGCAAATTGCAAAACATCAGCAATGTTTTCCTTGTCATCTGTCAAGTGTAAAATCTGAAAACTGCAAAGATTTATTTTTTCTTTGCTGCCCTAAAACTTACGCGCACGATATTCCAGACCAGCCTTCAACACATAAGCATTTTCCGTTGTAGCAACTTCCGTGATCGGAGCATGTGGGGTCAGTGCAATCTCCTGAAGAGAAAAAAAATGTTAAAAATCAGATCTTGTTTCATGGTAATAAAAGAGACCAAAACCTCTTTAATAGTACATCTTATGTCACATATACGAATTTAGTCAATTGATGGAAACTAATATGAAAAGAGCGAGTGTTTTAATTAAGGTCATTAATAGTTAGCCATGGGTGTGTGACTCCTTTTCTCACATGTCATTTGGGAATTACACACATTATAAACATGACGGGTAACAAATAGCATGCATGAGTTTGTAGCAATGTGCTCACCCTTGTCACAAAATTGTCCAGACCATCCCTTCCGACAAACACATTTCCCTCCAATGCAGTCCCCATTCCCATTACAATTACCGATCTCACATTCTGTCTCTGGAATATCACATTCGATCCCCTTCCAGCCTGCTTCACAATGACAAATTCCTCCACTGTATCTTCCATGATTACTGCATAAAACTGGACATACACCTAAAATAGGGGTGTAGAATGATAGACCAACGTTTAGTTAATTACCAAGTTGTCACAAATGCTTTGCATTAAAAAAAGGGTTGATTGAAAGTGAAGCGTTTATTACTCATACTTATGGAGCAGTCCATTCCTCCAAATCCATCAAAGCAGTGACATTTTCCATAGACGCAGTTCCCATTCCCACTACATTGTTGTGGACAGCGGACTTCCGCATTTGTGTCAATGTTTGTGACAACACTCACTTTCCTCTCCAACAGGTCATCATTGAACAAACGGAGAAACCACTTGCCACTCTCCAGATACTCCGAAAAGACGAGAACACTTTGGTCAGCAGAGAAACTATCCCGTTTTTGTCTGTCGCTCCTCTTATTGTTATTGTTACTACTAGTGGTGCTGCGTGAGGGGATAAAGGATGACAATGGGAGACCTCTCCTGTCACTAGTCGACAAGGAGACATTGTAGTTATTGTTGTTATCAGGGAAATGCAGAGTGGGATGATGACGAAAATAATAGTTACTGCTACTACTACTGCTGCTCCCACTCCCGCTAGTGTTACTAAACGTATTAAGATTGTTATAATAGTTATTATTATTATTTATATTATTAGTTGAAGTAGGCCGGCCGTCGGAAGGTGCCCATCGGACATGTCGGATTTTATTCCTATGCTCAATCCTTCCATTTTTTATGATCTTCATCAAGTCATGTTGTGTGATGGACGGGAGTGCGTTTTTCCTAAAGAGAAGAGCCCAGTTGGAGCCCCAGGGAAAACTAAAGTTGAGGTTCGCGTAAGCGCTGTCCCTCATGTCTAGCTCCAATGTCCAGTACGAGTAAGGCTCTATTCGACGTGTTAGCACTTGACCCCAAAGCAGTTCCATTGGACTCAGACCATCGCTATAGCTTGCGAAGTCTTTCGATGTTACTTCTGGCACTAGACTTGTTGGCGATACCATTTCCACTGTGTTTGCAAAAATTAATGAAAACCGAGTAAGTGTCAGATGCAGCTGCCTAGAAATGACCCGATAGATAGATGATATTATACTTTTAAAAAGTGATACATACCTTCACTAGCTTTCGGGGAAATGGATGTCAGGTCAATCACAGGATAGTGTTTGTCGCCTCTAGCCATCACCTTGGCATCTTCAACGACAATGCACCCAGTACCAGGATACCTCGAGCAGTTGCCCATTATGGCTGCGTAATAAAATAGAAATTGAAATTTATAAGATTTATCGTAAAAGCAAACACCAACCAAAAAACCAACTACTCGTCAGTCAGATTCACATCGCATTAACTTTTTACATATTTTTTTAACCCAAGAAGAAGAAGTCATGTCACGTTTATTATTTTAATCTGTTACTACTACCACACTCCCAATAACAATTTCATTATTCGACCTCACCCTCCCAAATTCCAAACTTGATCATTGATCATGTTTTGAATTCATTGGGCATTCTCCGTTTCCCATTTTTTGAATGCATTTTTCGTATTTTAACGTGAGGATTAGCAAGAAAGTGCGAGTAAGAGTAGAGCAAGAAGCAGAATAAGCGGATATATTTGCTGTCACATAACTAATTGCTATTATTTTTGTCACGTAACAACACAGCCAATGTGTTTGTACGCTTAGTAGTAGTGGCAATCCATTTACAGTTTTTTATATTGATTAACTGTTGATGTTGAAAAAATATATACCACCGCCAAATATCCTAACGAGATCAACTTGTTCCTTTTTTGTTTCTCTTTGTCATCTCATGTCTCATCTTCTTGTTTTATCCTCTGTCTCTGCCTGACAAGAAAATACAGAAATGCGATTGCTGTCTACACTTTTTTCTGTAGAACTATCTGAAGGTGAAAGGAAATCAAGCGGAAGTATAAAATGTTATATAAATACGCAACATAATAGAGAAAAAGAAAGAAGAGGAGTACATCACAACCAACTCTGATGAGATTAAGGGGGAAAGAAAAGCCCTCGGAGTAAATCCAATTGTACCCAAGAAAATATCATCAGGGACACATTATAACTTATGATTAGGGAATGAGTGGTGACGGCGACCGAGATGGTGGTGTCGCACTGTCTGCATTAAAAATAGGACGTGACGAAGATTATCAAGAGGCAAAATGAAGAGAGAAAAAAATGTTCTTCTCCCAACTTTATTTCTTCCCTTGATCAACAAGGCTTAAAGCATAAATTGGAAATTGTCAAGTGTTGAAATAACAAAAGAGATTCAAGATTCATTTTTACAACGAGACAGAAGATACGAAGAATTGAAGATGATTAAGGGGATGAGAAGGGAAGAAAATGAAAGAAGAATGCTTGTAGGAATTCATAGAATGTTGATAACATAGAAATCTGGTTGCTGCTGAGGTTGAACCGAAGACTGCCAACAAGAGTGCAAACTCAAAGCAAATCGCAAACTTCTCTATATACTTTTGATATTAATAATATATTGGAGCATTGGTAGTAGGTACAAAACCAAACCACGCCACCTCAGATGTCACATAATATTCTTATCATCATCCCAGCTTTCCCAAAGCTTTCATCCTAGCTCTCCGACTTTCATGTCCCTGTCCCCATCAAGTTCAATGAAAAAAGCGTGTAAAGAATATAAAGTATACTGATGCCATCATCATTGATCCGGCATTTCATCTTCTCTCCCTTTTATAATTATTATGACGCGTCCTGAGTTGAAGCGACTTTACCATACTGCCGTTGAAATGAAAGAAAATAGATGGAAATGGGACAGTGTTTCGTAGAGAGAAACTTCACGTACGTATAAATACAATACCCGTTATACTTCAACTTTTAATTTTGCAGAGCTGATATTCTCGCCAAAACTGTTGACATAGATGATGACAACGATAATACACGCAAATGAAACAAAATGCAAAAAAACGACAAGAAAAGTTGGACTACAGTTATGGGAATCGATCATAAAATGTAGGCCAAACTATCTATATGCATTAATTTCATGGGGCCTGGTTACCATTGTTTCTTAAAAAGTATTGCTAAGTAATAGGACAACTAAGGATTTCAGAAAAGAGTTCTAGTTGTTTGAAATGACACAATTCATTACATTGAGAAAGTTTCTCTGGTGAATGAAACATGTGTAGAAGATACGACAACAAAATGGAAAGTTCATATTCGAAATGACGAGCATATAATGTAAAAGTGGATAGAAAACTCCACGTATCGAAATCCTTGTTATCCCGCATCAAGAAAAATACAGACAAAATAAAACGTCATATATTCTGGAAGTTATGTGTAGTTTAAAAGTTAAATAACAACTTTTATCTGTTTTCTTGTCAAGTTTTAAAAATGTCAGGGTGTCACTCGTAAAACTAAAGAGTAAACCCACCGTTTATTTTTCCTTTGATAAAAAGTCAAGTGACGGGATTAGACGAAAACTGTGAACTCAAGAAACGAAAGGGAAAATCAAAATGAAAAAGGAAAGGAAGGAGGGACGGAAGTGAAGCAAGTGGTAGGTGGTTGGGAGGGAGAATACTGAGCAAAAGAATGATCATGATGAGAGAAAGCACGAAACTTGTAATTATTCACAACACGTCTCAGCCAGTCCAAATTTGTTTCTGGGGTCACGTACATCAACTCTCTTTTCCAAGATAACATATATGACACACGAGAAGCATCTATACATTCTGCTGACATGGAATGAAGATAGCTTAAAGATAGGGAAGATGCTGTTAATGCCTGCGTAGTTGTCTCTTATGTCAACGTACGTACATATCTTTCCGTCCATTTGTATTAGTTGCCATGTCATGCTTTGTTTAATGCTAGTTGCAGTTTCAAATAATCTATTTTCACAAGTCAACAAAGCAGTGAAATCGCCAAACTCAAGATAGAGAAGAAACAATGAAAAAGCAGGACAAATATCCTCCCATCGTTGTCCTCATCACCTTCCTGTGTTCAAGGATCACTGTAGATGAAAATTGTTTGTAGTCGTCCATTATACTATTTGTAGACATGGGCTAAGCTTAAATAGTCATTGACACTCGAAACTTCATAGACACGAAAATGTATATTTTAGCTTTTAGATTTTTGGCAACATACTGACAATGAGTTTAAAAAGTGCATGTACTGTAGAACAAGGAGTAGATGAAACATTCAAAATAACTGGCACAACACAATATTCTGATTTATTTTAAGTATGTTTTGCAATTAGAAACTGAGTTTCCTGCTTACATGACGGTTTTGCGCTGATGAATCGAATGTAGACAGAGAATGTTAGTTACAAAGCAATTAGAAAATCAGAGTGGTGAGATGCAAGACAACAATCATGAGAGTAGCCACCGCAGTGGCGAAAGGAAAATAAATGCTGTCCTTCGTCGTTATTCATCATCATCATGGTCATCCATTCCATTGTCACTGCTCCCATGTTAAATTGCATAATCTTTGCTGTAGCGGCATTGTGGTGGTAATAACGATTATAAAATACACTTTTACACGGACTACCAGCTATGCCTAAATCCGTTAGCAGTAGACGGCAACTTTTAGTCAACAAGCGACCAAGGACGGCAGAACTAGTGTTTTTGCTTGATTTTGTTTAGGATCATACATGTATGCTTTCTCCAGCTAATCTCCTTTTGCGTTTCGCATAATTAAGCTCCTACTTTTGGAACTTTAGCTCAATTAATTAGCTTGTCAGGCTAGCAGCCGACACTATGCTGCCACTGCACAGCATTATTTGTGTGAGTAATGTGTAAGATGCCAAAGCAACAGTAATGGAATGGATAGCTGGGCTGAGCAAATGCACACATTCCCATTAAAACAAAGGGTGTTTCATTTATCACCTTTCATTGTCATCTGCTTACTCGTTGTTGCATCTGCACCTATAATCTTACCAAGATGTCGTCGGTTTCTTTACTTTGACTTTCGTGTAGCTTTTTTTTTATATAAAAACGGTAAATAAATTGGCGGTGACGTGAACTGAACGCAGTGATAATTTACGAGATGCAAACATTCCCTTAATTTTGTGATTTATGTTGTTGGGTTGATGTAATCGTCGGCTAGTTGTTGTAGCAAACGTGTTAAATTCTGATGCAAGCCATTGAATATACCTCTTAATTAAGTACACCGATTACTAATCAGCCACTTAAAAGTGTGTAGTCTATCTAATTGTATATAGGTGATGTAAGTACAAAATAACAACATCGTTTATATCAAATCATTCTCAGTATTATTTTTACAATTAGGTTTTGAAGTTATTAATATCATTTTTAGCATTTTTCGTGGTACCACAATAGATACAATCTCTTCAACCATATGTTCAGTTATTTTCCCATTGTAAATTGGGGTGAAAAATTTTGCAATGCGATTACGTATGATAGGAAGAATAATTAACAAGCCTATGGAGACCAAAAGATTGAGTCACGAATTTCAAAGCGTACCTCATTATATTTAATTTGGTTTCGATTCTGGCCTCGTTTCTCAAAACTAACGCATATTACCGAAACGATAAGGATGATGATATACGCTTTACGCACGGCCATTATATAACAAAATATTACAGGATGGAACGTATTTTTCAAGATGTAAAGATCCACTTGAGAGTCTTTAAAAATTTGAAGGAAAAAACAAGTGAAGACGAAGGGGTAAGCAGAAAGGGAATGGTGAAGTGACTGCTGATAGCAGAGCATGGCTTAAAGTTCGATTGACTGAGATCATAGATTATTATCAGGAACACATCATCAAGTCAGGGAAACAAAAATCATGTTGTATTGCACACATAAAATAAAATGAAAACTTTCTCCAACAAAGAGTCATAGTACAAATACAACACAACGAACGATACCATCACTGATACCACAGTTCTTTCAACTTAAATGGATATACCTACGTTTTTACTCTCAAAAATTCCTTTAAATAGAGCTCAAAGGGCAAGAGAGGGTTGTGCAAGGTGATCTGGTGGTAATAGCAAGGTGGTATGGTTTGGTGTCTGTGATGAAATGATGATAATAATGATAAGGATACCTACACAATGAGAAGAGTCTTATACTAGGCTTAATATAAAAAGGTAAAAGCTTCTTCTTCGGAATAATTGAGTTGATGGCGACCTAATTGGAGTAAGCCTCTTTTTTTGAGGGAAAAGGAGACAAGGAGATGAAAAGTCAAATCGGATCTGATTCGTTAGACTTGGAAAAAAGGAAACGAAAGACGAAGAGTTAGAACAGTTTTCTCTTTTTAAAAATGTACATAAAAAAGGGAAAAGGAAAATAACAAGGTAGATTTAAGGAATATAAAAAACGAGTAGCTTGATGTGCACATATGTATATGAAAAATGTACAGTTTGCTCCATTTGAGGATTCTACATGGAAGGAATGATTGGGCTCGTCTGTCTGTAGCTCTCTTCTTACTTACTATTTTCATTTAACGCAAAAGTACAAAAAAATACATAACTTTACTCCATTTCCATTCCACTGTTATTATTACGAACATTGTTGTACTATGGCTTCCATGCTTATGGCATCCTCCACTAGTATTCCCAGTAAATATATAACTAAGCCCATAATAATAATCCGGAATGAGGGAGGCACGTTACATAAGTACATTGCTACAAAAAACGGCGACGTCAACTACAGCGATGAGAGCAGGAGAAAAAGAGATGTAATCTTATTACCTTCTTTTCACTGCTTTACAACCATCATCATCTTTCTTCCCTGCTTTACCCTTCTTCTCTCACTCTTCAACAAAAAGATTTTCTCGTGATGATGTTACCACTGCGAACAAAAAAGGGCTTTCTCTCTTTTTTTTGCTTCTCCCTTTGAACTAAACACATGAGCATGATACTGATGATGACATGCCTTTTCTCCTTGTTTTCCTCCAAAAGAAAGTAAGAGCACACTACTCCACTCCAAGACCAGGTAAAAGATATTAAAGCAAGTACACACTCACCATTTATTTTTTATAATGATGATATTGCAGCTGGGGATTTTTTCACAAGATTCAAAAAAATTCAACAAATGAGTAGCAAGTCGAAAGAAGAAGGAGAGAGGAAACAGAAAAAAAGGATCATGTTCTTTGCTCCTCTTACTTAGCTTTTCAGAGTAAATCAGGCATGCACCACTACTACTCCCACCACCAGTACCACAACCCTTTTTTCCTTTTCATTACATCTTTTCAAGAGTCGTGGTATGTAGGAATGCTAACAGAAGTCGGTCTAACTGCAAGTTAGTAAGAGAAAGTGGTATCAGCAGCACCATCATCATCTTTTTAATTGACAGGGCAGACATCAGATCACATCGCAATCATGCTTGCTTGAATTGATAATGCTCATTTTTCAGTAAACCCCACTTCTCTCTTTCCCTATTTGCGTAATAAGAATTTTTCAAAAAATTAATTTGAACAGCTTAGCATTATAAATCACTTAAGTCTGGGGGAAATGCGATAGATAATATCTCGACAGTTGGAAAATAGATTTTTAATAATTTTGACTAGCGTTTATTCACAAATTGTTTATGGAATTGGGAAATAATTATATATAATTTTTTTAAAGCCTTTTTTTCAATAGAAGACTTTTCTTCTATTTTCAGTGAAAGTGCATGCATACATTTGAAAGGATTCATTTTCGTTTGCAGTTGATGTTGCATTAAGAAATTTGGTGATGATAATAATTATTGGTGGTTTGTGACTTGGTGTTTACACTCGCAGGATATAGTGATGTGTTTTCGTCATGGGTAGTTTACCATTTCACTTGCGATGACAACAATGTTGATATCATCTTGCTTGTATAAACACTAACATTTAACCAAAGAAGTTCCATTCGTTAGCAATGATATTTTGGAGCGTAATATATTTGAAGACATTATCATGAATGTTTACTCCAGTGTCTCCTTTTTCTTTCTTGCAGTGTGTTTGTTCTTTCCGAAGAAAAGGAAAATGGAGAAGATGAAGGATACGGGCTAAAGCTTGTATTTCTATTTTGTTGTGAAAAAGATTGGATTACGTCGGGAACATGCATATAAGATGTCTAGAAATCAGGAAGGAAGAGGAATTCACAAGGTTGTTATGTGCATGATCATAGAATGGGAACATGAAGGTGACAATTTTGGTGCTACATCACGTGTGCATGGTTCCATTCACTCATGGGTGGTCGACACTGTTGTTGAAATTCTGTTGTGGTGAACGGATATGGAACGCGACCAGAGAGATTGTGTTTGCAATAATGCCTTCTGAAATGATGTAGCTGTGCTGCTGTTTTTGCTGTTGTTTCGTTGGCAAATAAATGGTCTTTTTGTCTTGTGTAATGACTTGCGACATGTAACACTAGCCACAGGACTCCTCTTCGCAATTTACCTATCTTGGTGAGTTGTTATTACCCGATGAAAATAACGGCTCGAATTCTTAATGTTAGTGGATGGTGGCACTGCACAGCTAGTTGAAAACGGAAATAGGGAACCAGAGAGGCGAGAAGAGAGCAGGAGAGCTCAGAGGGAATCCTGACTGCTGCGAATTTCTTTTAGCGTTTGTCGTTTATGTCGTAGTATCGTAGTAATAATTACTTTAATCCAAATCCAAAGAGAAAGCAGGAGATGAGGGGAGGAAGCAATCTTATATAAATTTAAAAGTAATAAGTAATATATATATATATAAGTGGAATATTTGAATGGATGGATGGCGTACTGGCTGACAAAGTTCACAGTAGTTGGATGGCTGGTTTTAATATTGAGAAATGATTGCACAACTAGTAAAAGTAGAGACGGTTTACTTACCAGCAAAATATATGAGAATAGAAATGAGAGCGATACAGAGGAAAATTAGGGCGATACTAATGCATTTCCAGGAACATCGGTCCGACACATGACAGTCTTTTTGTAGAGTGAATCTTGACGGAGAATATTGATTTCGAGGGAGAGACCGAGAGTTTGTCGTTGTCCCATTTCCGGTGGCTTGACCTGGGTGTGGAGTACTATTTGGGAATACTGGTAGGATCACAGGTGCTGAAGGGATTCCTGTTAGCACCGGATTTGATGGAGGACCTAGAACACCTCCACCTGCCAACCTGAAAATGAATAATTAATATGTCATCATCATTCACATCCTCGTCAATATACCAATTCAGCGAGTGAAAATAATTAATTATGAATGAAACCCATCATTAAACTCTCATTAGTTTCCAACACTTTCTTTAGATTTCAATAATCAGGTCAACAACATATTACTAAATTATAGAATTTAATACAAATTTATGTATATTTATGCCATACCACACACACTAGTGGTTGATACATTCACCATACGCTAAATTATGTAGTCGTATACAATGCCGAGAATCAATTTTCTTGCAGCAGGGCATGAACACACACATACACAAAATTGCATCTTAACACCACGCTACACTACTATATCATCGCCATGGTCTTCGTGAACTCCATAAAGTTTACCCTTTTGAGAGTCCACACACGTGTTTCTCTACTCAGAGAACACCCTCCACGCCACAATGTGTTTAGCAGTGCTTATTAAAAGCCATAAAAACACAGGTATGGTCACCTCACACCACCACCAGCAAAATCTTCATCATCACCCATAACTTTCTTTCAAACAAGTTGCTCACAATATCTTAGAGCGGAGAGGAGAATGGGTATTAAAAATCTACACAGGCATCATTACGACACTCATTCAAGCGAGTGAGTGTACATAGTACAATTTAGTACATACCTTGGCACATGTCGATGCACATAATATTATTATTAATATCATTATTCAAGCTCAACAACAATTTATTTGGCTCCTTCCTTCATGAGAACTAGTGGAAGTAGTAAAATGTAGGGAAATAAGTTGTGTGACATGTCTATTACCAGTTTAGCCCTGCACTCTTTCCCTTCAAAATGCTTAAAATGATAGAGTTCGAGAAGTTGTTACTACTGGAGTGTAAAAAAGCGAGCTTTGCTCAGAATTCTTCTTGATTTCATTTCCACGATGTGTTTACTACTACTGCTTGCTGTACATTTCCCTTTCTTTCGAGAAATAATCTGCGTGTTTAGAGACTCTAAAACAGGAAAATTATACTTTTTTATAACTTCCTCATCCGGTCAAAACGGGGAGAAACTCAATTTTCATGCATGTCATTTACCGTCGCACGTCACTCCCGTCCGTTCAAATCATTCGTGCTTTCCATCATCACACCATGGCACGGTATTCCACTTTTTCCCCAGACGGCGACAGTTCAAAACTACGAAGACTTGGAATTTGATTTTTGTGTTTGTCACCAAATATAATAATATACCGACATATTTTTCGATAAAAACGTGTCTGATATTATTTGATGTATGGTAAATTGTATGCATGCTTGAGTGACTTTGAATTTAGGATGTTTTGACAGCCAACTAATGTTAGTTTTTGTGATAATGAAAGTTGTGTGAAATAAAATAACAAATTAATCGAGAATTTGGAAATAAGAATGCACTGCTGTTAACCAAAAATGCATTCCGGGGGCGGGTTAGCTGGCTAACAAATGTCAACTTAGGGTCTTCAAAGGACAAACATGTCATCGGTGAAAGCAAATAGGATGTATGACAAATTAGTTTGTTATGTGTCTTATTAGAGTAATGAATGAAGGATGCACCATAATACACCCTATTCAAGCAGTGCTTTGGAGTGAATTTTAGTATAGTTGTTTTTTTCGTACAAAAAGGCTGAGGGAGGAATCGTACAATACCCATAGTACTTATATTATAGCATACTAATCTCCCTATTGCTAATTTTATTACATTTTCCTGTAATAACAATATAAACAACATTAAATAGCGGATGAAATCTTATCCAGACATTTCCCCCTGTAGACCTCCCGTATCTGGTTTTTGATGTATTTTGTTCTGTGAAGAATCTGAAAGGATGTTCTCAGGAAGCTGTGGAGACTTTCAGCTTTAGTTTCCATTGTAAGGTCACTATTCCAAGTTTGCACAGTTGATTTCAACTGAGCTTGACTCTTCAGGGAAGAGATACACATTCTAATTGTAACAAGTAAACATCTTTCAGTGTTAAATGCTTTGACGTGATAAGAAACATATCGAGTTCAACAAGAAAATACACACTACTGGGCATATCATATAAGTAAAAGAACACGTTGTTCTCATTTGAGATTAAAATTTTCTCCTTTAATCTAATCATCTTCCCCTTTCTCCCTTTTCTTGTTCATCATGATTAGGATCTTCGTCTCGTTTATCATGTCCACGGGATACTCTCACTACTAGCCAAACCGGAGAAGTTAAGAACTCTAACTTTCTTTACAGAAGAGAAAAGCATCCTTGAAACTTTTTACCCGTTCATACAATAATTATGGCGATTATTCATGCATATCCCACTAACGTTAAAATATTTTTATTGATGTGGACACACTGTCCCCTCATAATTTTCAAGTAGACATAACACGAATCCTATCAGTCAGAAAATGTGTTGTTGGTGTTTTGAAAAGAAATTATCTTAAGATTATACCTACGCATTAATCAAAATATTAACGTCAACATAATCGGATGAAAGTATAATTTACGTATGTGAACTACCATCAGATATCGTGTAATTAACCCAAATAAAGCACAAAATCTGTAAATTTGAATTTATGCAAAAGTTAATCAAGTTAGATGTGATGAAACCGAAGAAACCATGGGAAAAGGGATAGTTGTCATCACTACAAATAAGCAAAAAGTTAGTATCGTGAAAGCGAAGCGTTAAAAAATATCACAACTTTTATCTAGTTACCTACAACCAGCTTTACTAGCTTATCAAATGAGGAAAAACGAAACATCCTAATTGAGGATAATCCATTTTTTCGAATGAAAAGGCCTCAAAAGTTATTTGCTATTAGCTCTTCCATCAAAAATAGAATATCTATGACAATTGATATTCGAATTATATTTGAGAGAGAAAAGTTGTGTTTAAAAAAGATAAACTTTTTGTAATAATTCATGAGAAATCTGCAGCCTTCTATAAATCCAGTTGCATCATGTTCACTAGATTTTATAACGTCAGTTCGGTAACAAAATCTCTTCCACACAATAAACCCTTTTTGAACAAATCACTTATCCCATAGATTTTAGATAGATACATACATGGTCCTGGATACGAAGCTTCATATTATTATTATCATTAGCATTGTTGTGTAGGTACAACGTGTGTCCGATTCCTGGTATAATATGACTAATGGAAGAGGGGATTTACCAACTAATTTATCTTTTGCAACAACGACTGGCTTTCTCCCACTCTCTCGATCATGCAGCTCGCAACAACGAATTTAGCGACAACAACAACAGCATTTGCTCTACACACTGCAATCAGGTCGCTTTTTTATCATCTTGCAACATCGTTTCTCAAGTGCGATATAAACTTGTTCATTTTTTGCATGCAAAAAGCCTATAAATTTAAGTAATAATCTCATGTTATTATTATACACAACATTAGGCTACTAGCCTTAATAATACTACGACGATGTGTTTCAGATTAAGCACCACTGCTCATTTATCTATGTCAGCAATGAGCGAACAACCAAGCAGGAGCTGGTAAAAAAAACTGATGGATGCCCTGTTTGCTTGTTCCACTTGGAGCATCCAATTCTTGCATCTTGTAACAAGCAACAACGTTTTTACAATTGTGAAATATATAGCAGTAGTATCCAAAAAAATAGCAACACTCATCCACTTTACTTTTGCTAAACAATTTCACAAAACGACTGATGATGAACTTGTAATTTACTAGAACAACTGTGCAGCCACTCGCAACAGAATTTTTTTTAAATCATAAGCTCTCTTGTTTATACTGGAAATGTATATGTTGTGCATGAGCTCTGATTTTGTCCATTAATTTTCATTAATCATTAATAAATTTTCAGTGTCTCTCGCCTCCTCTGTCAATGTCCTTTTATTGAAGCAGAATAAGAGGTTGTTTACAGTACTTGTTAAGCCTGCAAAACAATGCAATGATGTGATAGACAAATTGGAAGAACTCCGTGAACCATACCAATATGAGCACTTTTTGCGGAAATATTTCAATTTATTAACAAAACAGCTCGTATAGTTACATCAACTTGGGCTCTTTCGATCCAGGAAGTGATAGTAGAAAACACAGGGTGTTGGCTTAGATGCGGATTAAGTATTTAAATCCGTAGGATTTTCGAATGATGACTAATAGTTTTTCTCTGCTCCTTATAATCTTCCCTGTAATATCCAGCAAGCACCAAAAGCAACTTGGTTTGCTCGAGCTCAAGCGTTTTACGCAAATGAATTGTAATCTCCTCATTTTCTACATGCATGCGTAAAATTTTGTATTTTTTGCGGACGTGTAATTAAAAAAGTTAATCTTGGACGAAGTGAAAAACAAAGAATTTAACGTTCATGATGTGGAGCTCAGTTATGCCCGTGTATTCGTCAAGCTTCCTTCCTAGTGTTCAGCCTCCCTTCCTAACAATAACTATGAGACTTGGCTGTTCGCAAAAAAATAACACCATAATATACCTAACCCACTTGCTAGAGCCGTTTTAGAAGCAAAGAAATCTGTGCAAAAAATCTTGCTTTTACTCTCAATTTCCTAATATTTATTTGCATACGCGTACGTCCATTGTATAATCTAAATTAAATGCTTAGTTAATCCTAAACAGAGTATTCTCATCCTCCCGGCAAGTGTACTTACTCCGTTTCAGAGGATACTGTGCTCCAAGAAAATTTCTGCTTGGCAATGTTGTTCGTATAATGATTGTAAAGCTGAAATGAGCTAGTTTTACTGCTTTCCACTAATCTCCGCAGAGTATCAAATGATTAGTCTTGTTCCTCATCCTCTTTCCTTGTTGCCGGTCTGTTTTTTTTCGCTTTACAGCAACGAGGATGATGACTTGGAACGTTGGAATGGTGTCGGTGAATATGAATTTTCTGTTGGAGCGATTCACGCTGTTGCTGCTGACTTGACTTTTTTCCTTCTTTTTCATTATCATCAAGATTAGGTATACATCCTCTTCATTGCTCCTTCGCCTCAGCATTTTCTCCTCGTCGTTTTTTCATGCAGATGTTTTGAGGTTGGGGAAAATGAGAGAAAGAGCTGCTTCTAGATGCTACAGAAGTAGAAGCAGAAGCACAGCTCCCAAGTTGAAGCTTGGCATTAATGAGATCTTTTGGGGGCCATAGTAGGTAGATATATCGTTATGAAAGGGAAAATAGAATTGCATGTTGTAGATTACCTAGTATGGATATTTACCAGAAATTTCCACTCACCGTAAGATTCAGTGGTTATGATTTCAAAACATATATTAGATACAATTTAGTTTAAGTCCTTGTTTAGTCAGTTTACTTGATATTTTGACGTAAATTTAAGCTTAACTTTAAGTCTGTAGAAGAAATTATTTGCTTTTTTGCATCAAAATCACAATCATTTATTTAGTGTTGTTTCATACAAGTACAAATAGCGAAAAATATAATTTTGAATCTATTCTTGTTAGTTTTAATGTTTCGCATAGGGATAGTCTATAGTCACACATTTTAGCATTTTTCGTTTGTAAAATAAATAAAAACTTATTCTTGGTGGTATCAATTTGTTAAGTTTTGTAATGAACCACAGATTCTTTGGATGAATAGAAAATTAATTCATGAAAGTGTAAATATTGCTTACATCTGAGAAGCCCAGGTATATAATATTTATCTAAACCCTAAGCCACTAACTGTAGGATTGACTTTTTTGGGTGTGCAAAATGTATTATCGGTAATTTTTGCAGCTCTTTACGAAAGCTTCATATATTCACTGACTCCTTTATTCGTATTAGAAATAAATGGCGGAAAGACTTTTCGTTCAAATACTCCGAAAGAAAGAATCGTGAAAGTGAAAGTTGTCACAACTATTCAGTTTGTTTCACCAACTCAAGGAGAAAATGTTACAATATTAAACAGCAGTAAACAAGGCAAAAATCCAAAATACATGCATACAAGTTCGTTTCTTTTGGTATCAACTTCCTTGTAAAAAGAAAAAAAGTCAACAAAAAACAGAACTTCTCATGAGTCATGCAAGTCCATCTCTGGTTAAAACATACACGACCCAACAGCTGCAATATTTGGGAAAGAAAATTGCATTTTCTCTATTCCGCAAATGTTTTCAACACTTTCACTTGCTTCGGTTTTGTAGATGTCCGACTATGAACTTTGTAGCGTCCGGATCTTTAATAGGGTGACTATTACGTTTGGATTAGACAGATGAAATACACAAACACGAGTCCAAGTGAAAGTGAGAAATAACCACTACCACAGTTGCAGCACCAATTCTTTAAATAGGACAAGCCTTTCCCGTTTTATTTGCAATCTGTCCTCCTCTTCTCCCTGTCATGCTCATGTTTATTCATGAACCGAGTGAAATGAAGAGAAAGCTATTTATGAGAGCATGGAGATGACCAAGCGACAAATTCTACATATCCAGAAAGAGTAGATATAGAGTTTCAGACTTCTGAGAAGCTGAGAGAAGGGCAAACAAGTAACACATTAGTTAATCACATTGGAAGTTCCTAAATTCTAAGTTACTGCTGAATGGACTGTATAGGTATCGATTTAGCTAATGCATGTATGTGTGCTACCACGATCCCCAGGATGAATAGACAACTTTATTTTCTTCCTCGTAGTTCCTTTAACTATCCCGTTCAATAGAATTGCATGTATCCACAATGAAGAAAGGATATATAGAAAAAAAAGCAACGAACGGACTGAACAAAAAAGACAATGCACCCAAAACCGGCTAGCGAGAAGATGAACGTGGAGTGATGGAAATAAAGTAAGCATGTACTTTTAAAACTGAGAGCTTGTGCGAACAAACTTCTTTGTATTTACGCGTATGTGCTGCTTTGGATTTTTTCGTTTTTTTCTTCTTCCTCATCCCACGTCGCACAAAGAATCGGGATAAGATAGAAAAATATATACTGCAACTTGAAGTACTGCTACCATTACTGCTTCTTTCACCTAATTTTACTATAACTCTTCACTTTGTAGCAGACCAAAGTAGCAACCCCAATGCTCCTTTTAAAATTTATTTAGCTTCTTTATTATATACACCCTTCTCCTTTCTCCTCCTTTTTCTAACACTTGGAGAAAAACTTTTCACTACATGAGAAACATTTGTAGACGTAAGGAATGGAACAAAGTTTCTCTTTCTTTTTCAATTCTGTGCTTTTCATGGAGAAGGAATGCAACACAAAATGTGAAAATCAACAGACTTGATATGCGATGTTGAAGAGTCATGGAGAAAAGAGTTGATAAAGCTTTCAAACATTAACACAGTGAATCTGGTATAGGCTCTTGTACGAGATGTTGTAAAGGGGCGGGGGAGAATTCGAATAAACAGTACATTCTGTGGATGTACTCCAATTTATTATTAGCATTGACGTCGACTCATTCATCCAATTTGCCTCTTTCTTTTCTCTTGTTTTCAAACTGTTCGCCTGCCAGAATGAATGAGTGAATTGTGTGGAAAACTAAAAAGGAAACTCACTCAGTCAAAGGTCCAGTTCAGTTCTGGAGCATATGTAATGAGTAGCATGTCGCCTTGGAAGATTAAGTCGTAAATTTTTTGAAAGGGGAAGTAGAAACTTAACTGCTGAACGCACTGAACTCCACGAGATGAGTCTGTCCTCTTAAATCTTTCTATTTTTAGCGGAAAATTCTTTTCTCCCATCTTCTAGTTTTCTCTTTGGTAACTAATCTGAATGAAGGGGGGAAATTGGTGGTGGTGGAAAGTGAAGTGGATAGTGAGAATAAAGGGAACACAAGAAAGTGAGGACAAAATTGGTATGTGGTACACTAGTGACCCATTCAATGTGTCAAGAGAATTTGTAGGGATGGCGATTTTTATGTCATGAATAAAATCCTTTGGAAAGCTTCGACAGAAGGGTGAATGCTACTCTTCCAAAATGTATAAATGAAATGAATGCACCAGGACAACCTGGAAACATCCAACCTTTGAGTACGGATAGAGTTGAACAGGTCGTAAAAACCAAAGTCTACATTCCAACACACTGGATAGAGAGCATGTGATTTGTATGACCAGTCCAATCTGTCAATAATAGAGAAATGGTCTGTGAGTTGACTTGACCAGGGAAAAACTAATTTGAATAATGTTTGCTTTGGTCTGCTTCCGTTTTAATTTACTTTAGTCACGTACACGTCCACATGTAAAAACGTATTTGCTCGTCCTCAGAGAAACGACGTGCATATAAAAGAGGGAAGGTGGTTAGGTATGCGTTACTTACGTCAATCACATTTTCCCCTGTGCTCGGATCATTTCATTGGAATGAAAGAAATTTTACATCAGGCTCAACATGTATGACACTCAAAAGTAGGTTGACAAAGACAGTTCCATCCCGAATTCCAATACAAAATCAGGATACGGACGCAGGATAGGAATATACATCTATATACCCAGTTCCTACTAATTTCCTATATATCATAAAACCCATGGGAGCAGCCTAAAAAGTCTGCCGCATGCCGTACACTTATTCTTATTAATGCTCAAATTACATTCTCAGGAAACAAACAAGGGTACACATATGCATACAAGTTTTGTAGTAGGGACGAACGTGGCTAGATCTCGTCTGAAGCACAACAAGTTTCTAGAAATCCAATCCAATTCCGTTTCTGTTCATGATACTCTATTGTTTGATATGCATTAACAAACATGTCTCAGCTCCAGGAATTGAAATGTATAGTAGGGAGTTCTTATAGTGACAACGACTTTAGTTTAAATACATACGGATGCCAAGAAAGACTGAAGGAGTGAGTTCGATTGCAAGTAAAAGGAGACCTCTGTCACACGATGATGTGAATTGAAGAGCCAAGGAATTGGAAAGTTACTTGAACTACACACTTGTCTTGAGTTGGAATATATCCTTTCCAAGAAATTTGCTAATATATTCATATTAGACTGATAGAAGTAGACCAGGTCTAGTGGGTCTCTGAAGACTCAAAAACAAGCAAGTGTATGCTCTTCACTGCCATTTCTCCATTCCTTCCTCTCCCCCACTTTCTCCAATGACTTTATCGAATAAGTTTGGAGATCCCACCGGATACGCTGTAATTTGTTGCAATGTTCAGCCAATTTCCGATGAATTCTTCTATGGAGACAACACGAGCAACGCAAGAAGACGATACCGTAGACAGCCACGAGTTGAAGCGATTGAGGAGAGTAAAATGACAAAATCCTCCTCTTTATCCTACATATATGACGCATGGATGGGCTGACAGATAATAACTTTAATATGAGTCATCAAAATGCGTTCGCGTTGTTAAGTCGCAGTTAATCGTATGCTTAGTATCTGGATTTGATCACCACAGTGCAGGTGCCATGTTATTGCGTATAGGTATTACGTTTTCATACTAATACCTAAAGTTTACATGCAAGTCCACATAATGTAGTTATTCCAAAACGAATTCCTGACATTTCATCAATGTTCTTTAGTGTTTGTTTCAGGTTACTCTTGAAGGTAAACAAAGCTGTTTCACATTGCATTACGGTATTTTATGGCTGATTTACCACGGTGAAAATGTTTCCTCGTATGTTTGCTAACAAATACTGCACTTTTTATCTTTTATCTTTCTTGTTGGAGAATTTTTGTACTTTGTAGTGTTTAATTACCATAGCATTCCTGTATTACACGAAAAAATATACCCAAATAGAATTAACCCAAAAACTTTTCAAAGTCATATATTCAAGGAGTAAAATGTGTGTACATGGGCTATGAAAGTAGGCCATGTCTATATTCCAAAAATGGAGAACAGGCTTATAAAAAAGCGAGAAACAAGATGAGAAATCTGAGAAACGAGAAGAAAATGTAAAGACTGGTGTGGTACTCGTCGTCATATAGAACCAGCACAAAATGCCATCATCATCACAAGTCGTCCGTCGTCGAAGCAAAATCCAGCCCGCAAAGAGCTCACGCAAAAAGCAATTACCATTAAATTGAATGACAGCAATTATTCAGCCACTACGTTTGTGTGACTAGTACCGTAGCAATGTCAGCTACTGCCTCCACCATTTCTACTAGATGATAACGTACTAACACAGGCAAAGAAAAAAGGCACACGTATACTGAGAATATGAGTAGATTTATATATGACGATGATGAAGACGACGACTGACGATCTTATTTTCTTCGTTCTAACTTTGTATGAAGGGTTTGTAGCGGTGGAACCACTAGTACAATAGTAGATGTGACTATGTGCCGGTGGTGGCTGCTAGTAGAACGACTTTATTTATCTATTCTTCTTGTTCCTCGAACCGAACAATTTCAATAGACAAAAATATGGGAACTCGTTCCCTATCATTATTACATATCCCATTTCGTTCCCTTCTCTCCACTCAAACATTCAAGATTTCTGAGAGCTTGTCCTACACCAGTATGTCTAACCACTTTCCCTTTCTTTCTCCTCAATTGTCTTTCTCTGATTTGATTTTAAGGATGACGATGAGATAGTTATGCACATACACAATCGTGTTAAAACATAGCTTAACTTGTTAAGCACTGACTGCATAGTTTGGTTGAGGGTAAAAATTTAAAATTTATAGCTACCATCCACTTTGTCATGTCAACCAACAAATTGCTGACGATAAATTTTATTTTTTACTTCGTCAATACTTTAAGGTGCCCTCTGTCCCTTAGATAAAAATACATTTCGTGACATTTATATCCGCAAAATTTATGTTCCAGCCAACAGTAACAAAAGAGTATACGTTCTGTATGCTTATCAATAGCCTCCAGTCATTTAGTGTTGAGCAATCTACACAAAGAGTTCATAAGGTGTGCAAAATGAAGAAAAAATGTGCACGATAAAAAACTTGCAAGTAAATAAGCGTTTGAATACATCTAGTAAACGTGTAGGTTTTACATTGAAATCTGACATAAAATTGGCCTAAAAGGGAAATCAAGGCCTTGTTCGTTTGCTATTGTTGTTGCTTCGCTGTTTCTGATGTGTGTCCCTGAGAATCACTGGTTGTGTGAATGGGAGACAGAGTGGAATTCTGATTTCATTTTGTTTGAAGGAATTTTTTTTCTTGAGAGTGCATGCATCAGACTTGGCATGACATACTTTTCTCTCTGTGCTGACTACATGCCTGTTTTGTGTTATGTGTGCAATGATTCTTGATGATTATTATGATGATGTCGGCGTCGCCGCCGCTTCGCTACTAAAGCAAATAAAAGGGACACGACGAGAATTTTTTATTTTCACCAGCAATCTCCATCATCCTCAACAACAAAAGACACCACTGCCAAGCAAAAAAAAACACAACACATCTCAGTCTGGTTTGAAAGTAGTCCGCAGAAAATCGCAATTGACGATGACAACGGTGATCATGTTATGGTTGCTTTCGCGTCTAATGATGATGATGATTATGACTATGTGCATGGCAATTTAAAAGGAGCGAGAGCGGTGGTAGTTGTCGTAGAAGTGGTAGTATACTCATGTCAAGCACGAGTGGCAATAAAAACTACGAGGACACAAAGAGACAGAGTATGGCTGTGGCTTCTACAACATTTTATGCAAACAGCACGCATTCCCAAAATAATGCGTGGTTGCATTGCAGTTTCTCATTTACATGAATGGAATAGCGAAAACACGAACGCCGCAAGAAAACTAAAAAACTGGATTGCTATTGTCATCATATGATTGTGATGTGTATTTACATTCTCTCCACTGGGACTCCTCCACTACCAAATACGTATGCAAACAGTAACAGTAGTAACTCAAACAAAAGCAAAAGCCCCTCACGCTATACTCTTTAACAACACCAATTGCAAACGTAGCCTATTTTATTTATATTTATTTATTTGCTTTCTCTGGAACAACTACGAGCTGAAAGAGAGCGAGAGAGAGAAAGCAGTTTGCAATAGAAAACTCAAAACTGGAACAATTGTTAGCACTACTACAAAATGGATGAAGGAAGATAAGAATATAATAATAATATTTTTCCATAATAATGAAATAATACAGACAAGAGACGAAGAAGAAGCCATCATTGTAGCATTGACGGTTTCCAATTCAAATTTCACTGCTGTCAGTTTTTCACCAGACATTATCACACCAACAGAGGCGAGGAGAAAGACAGAGACGATTCAAGACTTCTAGCAGCACCAGCTTTCTCATCACTTTAAAATATGGAAATTATACTGAGACACTAGGCAAAAGAGAGAGAAAGGGGGAGAAAGTTGAATGGTGTGTTCATGTTATGTTATTTTGGCGTTTGAAGGAAACCTATTCTTGAGTGAGCTGTTTTTTCGTTAGCTGTGAAAAAGCTGCCCATAGTGAAAATAATAATGATATGATCATGAACGTTGTCAAGTAACACGCAAAAGATTTTTTGAATATCATCATATTGCTGGGCAAAAAATCTAGGCCTGTTGTTTATTACTTTCTTTACTTTCCCCAGCTTGTTGCCTTTCAAGTTGAATGCTGAATAATGCAGCTTTGTTAGGTATAAATTTATACACGCAACGTGCACGTTGTCTCTTTTCTTGTATTTTTTTCACATTTTTGCCTCCGGCAATCGCGATATAACAAAGTTGTGCAAGTTTGTGCGAGTCATCATAATCTTGCAGAAGCGAGCAGACAGTGAGTAAGTAAGCTTGTGTATTTTGTATGTTTACTGGTATTTGTAAGTGAGCAATATATTCTTTCTGGGGTGAAAGAGTGAAAGATGTTTCTGGGTCATCGATTTAAACATAAAAAGATAAAAAAGGACCAGAAGTAAAATATTTTTTGTGTGATAAGAGCATGCACAGCTTTCGGCTTGTGTTTCGTGAGAGATATCTCACTGCCTTTCTCGCAACATGCAAAATATTTCTCAGAGTATTATGTGCAGAGTGAAATAATGTGACTATAACTGGCACACTATTAACAATATGCAAGGAAAATGATGGTATATAACGCGATCGATCTAATATATAAAAACTGGTTTTGGAATTTTTTCCCGTCATTCTTTATCTCGTTTAGCCAACAACGATACTTGGTCACATGATAGTATAGCCATGACAACATAGCTAATTGTATGCAGATATCTAGATGCGTCTCATGGTAAGAGCAGTGACATGGATAGCCCACAAAACTAAATCAAGAGCCAGCTGTTTCCAACAAAACTATAAGTTTTGTTTAAAAAATGCAATATGCATAATACGATAAAGCCCTCTTCCTTGCGCACGGAGACCAAGAGAAAAGATTAGGAAGCCTGCGCTTCAAAAATGATAAAATTCTAATCATGCCCACATCATCCTCTCATATATATTCTCCTTACAGCCAACTTGCTGTTCTTCTAATGCAAAAAATACAAAAATGCGAAAGTGGTTAAAATGTCGTGTATGTGAGGCGCTTAAACACTAGTGAAGTGCGGGCAGAGGATGACAATACTTTACAGACCACACAATAAGTGTACCACGGAAAGCCGTAAACCACTTAAAAATTGAGCCGTGTCTTTGTGGTTGGCAAATTTTCTAGCGTGATTTTTAGAGAGGCGAGCATAGTTTTTGTAGTGCTTCCACAGAAAACATAAAGAATGGAAAGTATAGACATGGTGAAAGTGGAAGAAATAAAGTTCCCCCTATGCTTTCCTACAAGCTTAGCTTTTTGAACTTTTTTACTTTGAATCTCTTCCTGGTGGTGTCTGTTTAAAATAAAATACGCAATGTAATGTTATGCAACTGACAAAGCGTTACAAGCTATGTAGTCTTTTCATGAAGTGGCACAAAATAATTTGTTTCGTACTTTTAGCTATAGACTACACTTTAACATGGTAGTCGCAAATTCCCTACTTATGCGTAGTTGTAGAAAATATTAAACACTTGATATTCATAATGTACAGAAAAATATAAGAAATCTTAGAGAAATTAGTTCGGTTGACCTGAGGAGTATTGAAATCGACAGAATATGAAGCAAAAAGTGTGAATATACATTCGTGGTCCAATGTAAAAACAATATGCTCAATGCTTTTGATAATTTACCTCGCTTGACTGGGAAGTGTGCTCAGAGTACTATTTGAATCGGCTGTTTCCGTTTGTAGATTGTCACTCTGGAAGAGCTTTTTGGCGGTTGCCAACGCTGTGCCCATTGGCAAAGGTGATTTTGGCTGATATGGTGAAGACATGAGATACTCTGTAAATAAAAAAGAGAATATAGTGATATTATTAATCTTGTTTAAAACTATTATACCATTATAAACTATCTAAAACCTTCAATTCATAACGGCAACGACCTTGAGAACAAGGCTAACAGTCTGGTTCTCTTGATATGAGGATCATGCTACATAATACAAAGCCCTGTACTTGTGAGAAGGTCATAACTTGTTACAACAGGATATAACCACATAGAATTTCATTTCCGAATTATTAAGGCTTTGATGCCTTATAAAAGGTATTAATTCCTCTAAATTTGGTACATTACACACGTTCCATCTATCTGAAGGAATATAAAAACCACCAATGATAAAACCAACGTATGTATTATTTTCTATCCTCCGTTTAGACGTGATTGTATTTCACGTATGACATTGACAAGACTACATTCCCCAGATACACTTCGAATCTATTTCAGGATTGTTTGGTAATTAGTACGGTGACTATGAAAGTCATATAGAAAAATGGGAAGCCATGATTTTATTTTACAACAGAAATCACATCAAGGCTATTTTGTACCGAATGCGGATTTATCATTCACTTTTGGTAAATATAGCGACGAGTTGTTCAGATTTTATTAGTTTTCCCTTGAACAGAAAATAAACAGAATGGAATGGGAAGGTAGTTCTTTTGGGAAACCGGATAGAAATGGTTTAAATTAGTTTAATACTCCCAAACAAAATGTTTGCTGTAACACTAATAGCTTGAATTGGTCAAGTTCCTAAAACAAGAAAGCCGAAAGCTGCTGAAGTAGTGAGTGGTGTCTGAGCTAGGATGTAAAGTTTTATTAGGTATGTCCGGAGTAGTATTTTTAGTGCTATCTATACAGACATATGTCAACTGCTATAGCAATGACGTGTCATAGGAATGCATTTTGTCTCACTACTGCATCGTTTTATCATGATTAGGTATATGGGATATTATGATTACCGGCATATGAGAACCCACTATAGATTACATCGTTTTAAACTCATGGAAATTCTTGGTTGATGAAAAAATGAAAGCGCTCATCCACATCCGCACACAATATCAGCAGAAAACGTGAACATTTAAAGACGGCGCTCCATACTGCGTTCTTCTATTTCTTAAAGCAAAAATATCATGCGCTTCAGACTCCATGGTTTCACTATAGATGCTATTATAATTTAGGGAGAGGGAAAATACAATAAATTTCCTGTCAGCTCTTCGCGGTAGCGAGGGAAGAGATTATTGCAAGGAAGTGCCTCCACTACTCTTCTAGAAATCCTCGTAATGGCCGTGATACAGAGATGAAAATACGACCAAATTTGAGAATTCGCTCTAGCTTTCAAGTGAAACGACTTCACCAAGGATACAGGGGAACTCGACGGAAGAAATAAATGAAACTGGTTGTGAATGGACCGAGTATTTACTTATTATTATGCATACTTAATATGGTAATCTTTCCACTAATTTTTTTGCAGTTTGAAAAATCGTGTAATTTTGTAGTGCATTTTTTAGGACATTTCTTTTATTATAGGATATATTTTTACTTTTCTGTTGAGTCTAAAGAAATCTTTGATTTATGAGCTATCCATGTCGTGGTCAGATATTGCGGTTACTTTTTTGTAAAGTATTTACATTTTCGCCAAACTCCGCTACTATATCCTCTTCAAATGCAAAATTGTTGGTTTTTTGTTGCAAATATCGCAGTTCCAGCAACAAATTTATTTACTTTTCAAGTGTG
The DNA here is from genome assembly GCA_034700605.1 of Willowsia nigromaculata. Lineage (NCBI taxonomy): Eukaryota > Metazoa > Arthropoda > Collembola > Entomobryomorpha > Entomobryidae > Willowsia > Willowsia nigromaculata. Next base: position 41,746 of record JAQIXX010000917.1, read on the forward strand.
GCTATCTTTATGAGGAAAGTTGAAAGCAGTTTACTTACGACTACTTGTAAGAGAAACTTGACAGAACAAATTGCCTTTTTAAGTGGCAGGCAGAAAATACGCCCAATTTCAACATCTTTGTTACACAATAATCAATTTTCTTCAGTACTCTTAAACTTATTTTTCCATTAAAATTTGCAACATGTAAAATTGAATATAACTGTCGCCATACTCATTTCGTGCCATACCAATTTGAAAATGAATGCTCAATTCATCCCTGGCAACTGTGTATCATCATTTTCATATCCGTCAAAGCTAAATGTAATATTTATACCATAAAAAGCACAGACAGAAATCCTGGCGACACTGATTGCATTTGCCATTGCACTGCTGCTGCTGAAGCTCATAACTCTGGAGAAACACTACCAGCTAAAATGACAAGCTAGAAGTAAAGTACTTCTCTGAACTTGTGATAAGAGACAAAACTGCATTCTAGTTTTCCCAAGGTGTTCATAAGACGGTGAAAAATTAGACAACGACAGAAACACTACTAGTACTACACATGAATGCATGCATAATGCACGACACACGTTACCACTTTCCTTGTACTCGTGTAGGAAAACTCGTTTCCTCGAAAGCAGTAGAAAATGCACCTGACAAGATTTTTTTTTTATTCAGTCGTTGGTGGCGGTAGAATACTTTAGTCGTGTTCATGGTTGTCGCTGTGTAGATGACATGTCATGCCGAGAAATTGTAATAGTCCACTTTTTCACCCTGATTTTTCTCCTCTTCCTTCTTCCTATTGTATAGCATGCTCTATCCGAAAAAAGACACGCTCTCTTTCATGTGCGGAGAAATGGAGAAAAGGAAGAAGGGAAATGTATCAGTGCCATGCATAGCATGAAAGATTAATCAGAAGGAACGTTTGCATATTAAACGAGATGTGATGCATTAGAAAGGGGTTCCAGGTGGAAAAACCAAAACCGAGAAGATGAGCAAATCCAAAAATCGGAGAACGGGAAAAAGTAGACAGTAAGTTGAGAAATTTTTTGGATGAATGAAATGTCGAGAATGGGCTGCTGTGTAAAAATGTATGAGAATAACTATATCAAATAGGATGAGTGCATATAGGTTTATTTATAGTTTGATGTAAGAAATCCTATTATTTATATTTTATATGTATACAGATTACTTAAGGGCGAACATATTAACCATGTATGAAATCACACTGGCTCCCGCAAACACGTACTATATAATATATTCCAAGGTCTTTCAATTCATTTTCCTTGGGTGTTCGTTCCATCTACTACTCTTATTACAGAGGGCCATATTTTTATTAATAACAACAGCTCACGAGCTCTACGACGTAGAGTCTACGTGCTATATTCTCGATGAAAATCTGTTTCAGAAGCAATCTCCTTTTCATTATTAGAGGCATGGTAATGGAGGTATAGTAAGGTGAAAAGTGGAATAAGGTAGACAAAAAAGAAGCTAAGCTGATATTTCAATGTTCATATTTCGTCCGTATGAAGAGAACATGATTGCTAGTGTGTTGGTAGGTACAAAATTATGTGTACAGAAGGCTCATATAAACTTCAAAAATAACAAGCAGTGAGAAGACTCGGCGTGATTGAATGTACTCACTCTTGTAAGTACTCCGCCGCAGTAGATTTCGTCATCATCCGTTTTTTTCTCATCTCATCAGCATCAGTTTTCTCTTTTTTCTTTAACTGAGAGTTATAGTGTACGCTCTCCACTCTTACTTTTGATACTTTCATCTCACTTTTTTGTCGGAATGCCTGTATTTGAGGGTGAGTCTGTGAGTGATTGTGTCTCAGCCACCGTTTGCCCGAACTTAGACAAAGTCTAAGCTCACTATTGTTTTCTCAAAAGATTAAAAAATACAAAAGAAAAATTAGGATTAAAAATTTAAGTCCAAATGCATTTTTTGTAGACCCAATAATGCCCATCCACCGACAACTCAAAGGGTATTTGGTT
>JAQIXX010000918.1:0-43722 GCA_034700605.1 Willowsia nigromaculata
GGAGCTGATCCTTTAGGACCTTCAACTCCAACATTTTACACAAACTCAACTGGAACAATCGCTGCATCAATTCCTGAGCCTACGATGGGCACTCATGACCATGAATCTCCAACAAGTTCGTACAAACTAGACTTTAATAATATTGTGGATGAGAAAATCCTCAGTGATTCACCAAGCAATGAAGCAGAGAGTGCCATCATCAAAAGTCAGTAGTCAGTAGAGAAAACTGGTGTATTGTACTTTTTTAATCACTCTTATCCTTGTTCTCACATTTAAACGTAACTTTTGATAAGATATTCAAGTGTATATATTTATATGTTAACTTTTAGTTTATTTTTAGGTAATGCTAAAATCCAAGATGATAATCTACGATATAATTATGTTTGCCATGAATCTTTGAGAACGCTTAAACCCCGACAGGTTTAAAATTCGAGAAATGGCTGACCGGAACGTGCCTTATATAAAGTGGTAAATAGCAACAGCAGCTCACGACAAGGATGCGATGCAACAAAATCCAGTTTGTATATAAAATATTTCACCTAATCATTTGCTTCGTTGTTCCTGCTGTACGCAATTAATTTCTATTTGACCTATGCATACAGTATTTTTCTTCAATTATGATGTTGAGGTAAGCAAACAAGTTTGAATTGATCCGGTGAATAATAATTAATCACATCATACCTATAATGTTAAGGTAGATAATAGTTATATTGGGTAATAATAGTGAACTAATGAGCAGAAGACAGTCGATATAAGAAAGCAATGTTTGTTGCGATATTTTATTTCGAATTCATAATTCGTAGTCGATATTTTGATTACATTATAATGTTAAGTTATAATCACACTAAAATCGTTTTGTGAGTTTGCAATTAATATGAATGTAGTAATTATTTAGGTACTTATAACGTTAAGATCAGTTATTTTCTACATAATGTATGTAGTTAAACTACCATTAAAAATAGTGACTTTTAGGTACGATATTTTGTCTATTTTGGTCAAGATTAAAATGGATTAATTTTGTCAGCTTTAAATGCCCTAGTCTAAATAAAGTAAATATAATTAAGGGAGGAATATTGAAACAATTCTGCTTATTTCAAGGCATATCATTGATTAAAAGACCACATATCTTCCTCATCATCTTCGTCGTCGATCTGGATTGGCTGTATGGGAGGTGGAGGCGATGGCGGCATACATGAAGGTAACTTGATAGCAGGTCCCTTTTTACGAGGTGAAGTACGTCGTCCTGAAGTGGAAGGTTTATCTTGATCTGTAGTAGGGCCAGGGTTCGCTTTACGTATTTCCTCTTCTATAAAATGATTAGTCATTCATTAAATCAGCATTCATATAATAAACCCTTATTGTCTATGTCACCAATATTACCATATTCCAATATCATCATGTGTGTGCATACCTTTCTCCTTTCTCGCGCCATGTGATGTATGGAAGCCACGGGGTTGGAACCCTTCTGGGGTAGCTGGTCTCTGTGGCTGAGGATCTAATGGAGGTATGTTTCCTAAATAGGTGGTTGCGCCGGCATAGTAAGATAATTTCACTAGTGGCACAGGCTTTACGTTGAGTTCAAAGCTGGTGTTGCTCAACCTATCGCCAGTCTTATTATTATCCTCATTTTTACCGGAAGCGCTTGCATCAATCGAGAGTCGCGACTTGACAATTGGTAAAACCTTTGAAAACCTTTTGAAGTTCACTCCACTTAAGCTTTCATTGGACTCATTAGTAACGTTTCGAGATACATCCCGGCTACAGTTTTTATTCATTAATGGTTTTCTGATTATAGGGAGTTGGGATGCAATACTGTCACCTTCCTCCATTTTCTGAACTTGATCTTCAAGACTGATCTGTGATATTCAAATTAATAACAATAAATAGAAGAACCACAAATTGCCCTTGAGTACAGGTACAACTATTTGTTAACTGTTCTGCCATTAGTAGAATCTTTACCTTTTTGGTTTCTTCCACGATATCATCCTCCCTGAGACGTTTTCGTGATGGTCCCGCAGTCGTGTCAGTTGCTTCAACGTTTGTGGTTTGCGGGCGTTTAGCTCTTTTCTTTGTAGCACTGGATTCAGGAATTACGTCTGCGTTTCTGTCTAATGGTATTGTTTTGGCGTTCATTACTGATGTCGTAACAGTTTGAATGAAATCGGTTCCAGGATTACGAATTATATCTTGAGACGGCTCGTCCAACGGAGGAGACGCTGGAACACGAAAAGTCTTGTTTCCAGCTTGACCTGTCAGAGACTCCTGGGTGGAGGCAATCGACTGTAAGTTTCTGACGTCAACAACATGGACCTACCACACAGTATCAATATTGCTTTTAGCTTCAATTTTTGTGAAGACACCTATATCTTAATGAGATCGTAAGGTTACACGCTAACCTGTGGATTTTGAGAGTCGGGAACAACTTCAACCTCATCTTCAATACTTGCATTCGGCTGCGGCTGGGTCTCTGGAACACTAACCATTTCGTCATCATCATCATCGCTGCTGCTGAAGTTGAATAAAGTGCTCAACGCTAGCTTTGAATTCGTTTTCTGAGAAGATGACTTGGAAGAACGTGATAATGACAATGAGGAACCCTTCATGCGCTTGCCAGGTCCAGATAACTCCCCAGAAGCCGACCTAGTACATACAATATGAAAATGAAATTAATATGACACCTATGCATAAGTACATGCATTTATTAAGTCAGACTTCATTAAACTTTTCGCAATTCATTAATGAGTATATTATCCAGCCAATCAAAATATTTCAGTTTTGAAACGAAGATAATTCGATACTGAATTGCAAAAGAACAATTTAGATAGTTTAACTTTAATAATAATTTAGATTTATTTTATATCAATCATAATATTCAAAACAAAACACACTACAACTATGCTTTTGATTAAATTTTTATACTGTGAAATCTTGATTGAGATAGGTAATTCGGGACAGGGACCTCGTAATTTAGTAAACTTTACGAAGGTTCTAACTTTTAAGTAATCTTTTTTAGCTTTTTTAGTAATCTAGCGGAGAATTATTAAATGAAATTCAGAGTTAATCAAGGCACGCTCTAACATCGAAATTATTTGACAAAAAATATAAAAAACATAAATCTGACACTGAGTAACAAAAACCTAGGTGTCTTCAATTGTGTTGATGGAAGAAAGTATATCATGATCCATGTTCATGTACCAAGTTGCAAATGCTAAATTAGTACAAATTCACTATTGCTTGTTGGAATACTTCAAATCTATTTCAAAACATATTTCGTGAATGGGCATAATATCTCAATTATAATTGTTTCGTGTTGGATCATATGCTTACTTTTACCGTGACCCAATACTAAAAAATCGTGGGCAGTTTGCCTACTACACACGTGGTAAATTAAAATAATGAAAACGATTATAGTAACAGTTATATTAATCACACCTTTTCTTTGATGAACTCCCAGAGTCTTCTACTCGACGTTTCTCTCCTCGGGAGTCAGCGTTTAGCTCATCTTCTTGTTTTACTACGGTTTCATTGACAGTATTGATGGATGCATCACCGTTTCCAACAGTTATCACGTCCTGAGTTTCTGGAACAAGATGCGCACTGCTACTGCTTCCAGTGCTGCTTTGGGTTTGGGTCGTAATGTGAGGTAACACAGCACTAGTTATGCTGCTTTTTGGATTACAGTGTTTCTCAATACTGTTATACACTGCTGCTAGGCCTATTTCGGAGTCAGGAATCAAACGCTTTCCACCTTTCCTATACGCATCTGTAAAATTTTTAAAATTCCAAGCTTTTTCAGCATTCCAACAATACAACCTACGCCAATAAAAGATTCAGTATGTTCGTATTAGTACCTAAGGTAGCTTTAATTCGTCTGTCCTTTTCTCCATCAGCAACGTCCAGTGGATGACCCATAATTATGTACTCGTTACTCAAAATGTTCGCACCAACTACATCCGTTATGAGCTTAGCGGTCCCACCTGCAAATATAAAACCGATAGCATAAGCGGTTCTGATTTGCTCACAAATCAACCATTCCAACACATTTTGGTAAATAAAAATTGTTGTTACCTCCTGCCTCGATTGCCACTGCTATTTTTTTAAGATGCTTTGTTGTGCAAAATAAAAATATTTTCCCAGCAAACAGTGTTGTCCTTGCAGCTTTAGGTAGAAAATGGGATTCACTTAAGTCAGCCATCCCTTTCTCTCCGATAGGAGGCAAATATCCTTTGATATCCAGTTGAGGTTTACGTGTCTCAAAAGCCGATACGATATCTGAGACATAGGCTGGAGTAACGATTGGCTTTGCTGCAAGTAGCGCACACACGGCTTTCACCGTTAATGTTAACGATTCCATTACTACGTGCGTCACATAGCTGTTCCATTCGTTTACATAGTGGCCTCCTAACTTTACAATTTTTGCCCTGAAGTCTGGTGTGGCCTTGAAAGACGACGAAGTGATCACAAACGGAGTGTAGTCAACTCTGCAACAGAGAGATTGAATAATATATAAATTAAAATCAATCTGGCAATTTTAGGAATTGAAGCACCAAATAAGCATACCATTTGAATTCACTTACTTGTATTCGTTCCATTGTAATCCAAATCGAATTTTTTCACCAACGGAGATTGTAACACGCTCCCTTGCATTGACATTAGTCTTTGAATTAATGTTATCTTCAGTTGCGAAGGTCCCAAATTTGGAACCCACGTCAGTTAATGTCAGTACTGGCGTCAGGAGAGGTTCGTTCTGTTAATAAAAAAAAGTATTGACTATATCAGTAGAAATACAACAACATTGGAAACGCAAGGAGAACTACGGAACTTATGAACTTACGACGTTTCCCGCAGGGTGTTCTACTACCACTTCCGCATGAACACGACTCACTGACTGGTCATCTGGAAAAGTAATGTCGCCTTGTTTCCGTCCCACAGTGTATGTTACATCGACCAATAAGGGATATGAAACTGCAAGCAAATAAGATTCAACTATAGAAACTTGTGCATCAAGTCATTTTTGTAAGTACAATTAGACTTGTTTTAAAATTAGACACTCTTGTCTTTTACATTTAAATGTAAACTTACCCCCGGATTTCTGAGTGCTAACCAGTCGTAACATAATGAGAAATATACCAATAGAACTATTCTAGCAGCTCATAACAGCTTGGGATCCACGAAGGTAATCTTAATCTTCTCCTGTTACTTAATATCCAGTCTAAAGAAAGATCACAAAAACATAATTGACTATTGACAATGTTTATCACTGTATACTATATCACATATAATAAGCTCTATTTCATATTATTCATGACATCATGACATGACTATAGTATACTTTTTTAAACTCTTAGAAATAAACCAAGATTAATATTTCAGTGATTGTTCCAGTGTGTTTGTTTGTTTACTTACTACTAAAGTTGACAGACAAAAGGGAAAAGACAATCTTCCGTCGCAGTCCGTTTTTCTCTCCAGGAAATTTGCAGTGTAAACCAATAATCTCAGAAATAAATCACAAAAAACTACCAACACAGCACAAAATTTAATTTGTAGCAATAAAAATTTAGGGGGCGAATGAACCGGTGGCAAATTAATCGCCAATATGCAAGGTAAATGAATGAGACGTAACTAACAATTGTACAGGAGTCGAGTTTGGAGAAAGAGAATCGTATTTTCACACATCACATGTGACTTCAACAAAAAGACATAAAATGTTCACTTTTTACTTCACAGTGTAAAGTTTACATGCTAAATGACTGAAGCCGACGATGTCGTTGTTCCCTCTCCTCAAATACGACTTCAACTTGCTCTTCCACAAAAAATCCTTCAAGTCAGTTTAACTTTCCTGTCAACGCGATCTTCTACGTAGGGGTACACTGCTTCCAATCTTAGCATACCTTAAAATGTATTTCGCTTTTGGCTTCCTACTTGCAGTGCAGTCGTGCAGTGCTTTGAGTCTGTGAGAAGCAAAACAAAAGGTTTTTTTTCCTTCAAGCATTTTGCATTTGACAGATTTAGACTGGCTGATCAACGAAACAACCATGCACCACTTTTAACACCAAAACCAAGTTACTTGTAAACACGGATGAGGGTGGACGGTGGACACTGGACAGATGACTTGATGCGTTTCGTCTTTTTGATTCTAGTGCGTGCGTGTGCGACGGGTTTTTATGAGGGTTTCTGCTAACCTTCAATAAAAACTGTCATACTGTTCACTAATTTAGGCTTTGATTCGATTTTGGGAAGTTAAAAGAGATTCAATAAAAGTTTGCAGTCACTTTAGAATCAGAAGTGCCAGTGCCGACTTTCACAGAGACAGTAGCAGTTAAATATTTGATTATCGGTTTTGGTGTTACAGTTGACACTGGCAGTCAGCGAACAGTAAACGTTTTACGATAGCGAAGTAAATTGCTTTTTTGCAGCGTGGAAAGAAGATTTATCTTGGGTTTGTTTTAAATTTTACTTTGCCTGGCCTGTCTGTTGTTCAGCCAGCGGTTGGCGTTGATTAATTTTTGATTGTTGAAGAACAACGAACTCGTGAGGTAAGAAGTACCCACTGCACTGCTGAGAATCTCATGCTCATTAAATATTGACGTTGTTGGGGTTGAAGTAAGGATGATGGATTTTCGCACTCACCTTCACTCAAAAGCTTGGATGTGACTTTTTGACCTATCCTAGATATTTAAAAAAGAATCATGTATTGATGATTTTGACTCAATTTAGTTTAGGTTAAAAAACCCGGAAATTAGCCTTTTTCAGTTGGGTTTCGATGTATTGAGTGAGCGTGAGTGCGGACTGCGAAAATCCCCTGTACCTTACTCCAACCTGGCGTTGGTAATACCGGACATTTGCATAATGTGTCGTTCGTTGTTAATTAATTTTTTTAGAGGAAATCATGTCGTCTTCACACACCCAAACGAAGCAGATTCCTCGCGACGCTGCCGTAATGCATGCGATTTTGAAGGAAATGGGGGCAAAGTTATATGAGCCCCGAGTTGTCAACCAAATGTTGGAGTACGTGTACCGCTATATAACTGGAGTTGTTGAGGAAGCCCGGGTTTACTCAACGTATGCTAAGAAAAAAACCGTCGATATGGACGATATCCGGCTAGCAATAAAAATGTTAACCGAGAAATCTGTAACCAGTATTCCCCCACGGGAGGTATTACGTTGTAACATTCATTCTTTATTATTTTAATGGACGTTTATGTGAAAAGAGAGGATTTATTAAACGCATAACTATATGAGGGTTTTATGGATTTTAGCTACTTCTGGATTTGGCAAAAACCAAAAACAGTCAGCCCCTTCCACTGATTAAATCAAGCTCTGGATTGCGGCTTCCTCCTGACCGTTTTTGTCTTACGCAGCCCAATTATCAGCTCCAATTGTACAAAAAGGCTATTGCGAGTAGCAATTCGAAGCCTCAGAATATTAACGTACGACTTCCGGGGACGAGTGGAAGTTTCAAAACGCCACTGGGTGTTGCGCCAAGATCTGTGTCAAGTCTTGCTTCTGTCAACCACTCTTCCGGTAAAATTATTTCCCAATTTCTATGTATGCATCCTACTCAAATCGACGTTTTCTCATTTTTAATTTTGAAAACACTTTTATATTTTATTCAGGAGGATCTCAACCTGCTATACAGTATGCAGCTAACGTGCAACTGGGGGGTGCTGGTGTCCCCACAATCACTGTATTGGCTAATCCACCACAAGCATCTGGAACTAAACGAAAATTTTCGGAAGATGATGACATGACTCCAGGACGTTGATTATACAACACTACAATAATTACTCTTTATTTTTACATAATATTATACGTTTTACGTGGCTTTGTGATTTGCGCTTACTTTGTAATTGCAATGAATTCAATCTTTTTAAAATAAATTCGGATGTAAATGTGATAAAATACTTGTTTTTCGTTTCTACTTCCAGTAAATTTTGATTTTAGGTTTCATATTATGTGTTTAGTATGCTTCAAATATTTCCCATTACTACGAAGTAAGAAAATCTATTATTTATTATGATTTTCCGCGCGATTCCTACTAACCCAGCTATGACTTATCCAAAATATTCGTATAACATGTTCCCACTTCTCTAAGAATTGTTGAATCTGGATATAAAATTTAAAATGGCATGAACCCTGCTTGATAAATTTGAAACGACCCATTTACTCAAACTTTGAATAGATTGCGAAAATCTCGGTAGCCGACTCAACTGCCCGCGTCTAAGCATTCATAGAACTTCAACCTATCATGCTTGCATGATAACTGATCATCATAACTCTAAGTGATTTCACAGTTTTCACATTATACGTGTCTAGAGGAATTAATTTTAAAGCGTTTTCATTGTCGCATAGCACAAGTGTTTGATGTTTATTATGCTTGTTGCTTGTGTCCATAAAAGGACCACTGCTTGTAATTGCTGTAAATTCGAATCGCCCAATACATTCGCGGACCAGCATTTGAAATATCGTATTGATGAAATTTCTTAGGTGCAATAAAACTGCATAATCTACATTTTATTGCAATCTAAACTAATTTGGTATTCTACTTGAGACCTACACCTTGCTCATTCATCCACCTTATTAAAGAACAATGTGTTTACTTTCAACAAAGTTAGTTGTCTTTTTAATTCATAGTACATTTCGAAATTAGATTTCAGCTTCAGTGACTTGAATCAACACTCAACATTAATTATATAACAAATCAGATTCATGATTTTTGTGTGTGTACAATTCACTATATTAAGATTAAATTACTGGTTTGATTGTTGGCGTTTGATTCAATTCAGGCATCAAAATAAATGTTTTCATTAACAGATTATTGGCTGTAGCACTTAAGTACTCTAATGATCACTTAAGTTGTCTTTAATTGCATGTTGCTTTCAACGTTATACCAGCACGCCTATTTACTTACGTGAGAAGTAGCAGTATTAACGATTAATGAAAATGCGAAAATCATTCAATTTACATAATGCCGTTTTAATAGTAATACATTATTTCTGTAGTAAACTTAAAAACTGATCTTGTTGTGAGCATACACGTGAGCGACGCTAAACGCTTAATTCGATTGCCATCCAATTGGTAGCTGTGTTTCGTAATTGCTTTTTGCCTGGGGCTTCTTATTCATATTGAATGAATTGCATTTTTGCACAAGGTAAAAGGTCAAACGGATATACTTTCAAAATTATATCATGTAAGCAGACTTACGCACATTAAACTGGCTCTGCAATTCCGCCGAAGAAGGAAACAGCATATTACCTCTACTACCCGAAAGTGAAAACAGTTTTTACAATGCATACCTAAGCTCGTTTTAATTCAATCAATAGTTTTTTTTTAATCGAATTCTGAAAGCTATTACTTTTCACACACATATTTGTACATATTGTCATTTGTCATTTTACATGAAGCATTTTAAAACAAATTCATTGATTTTAACCTTTGAAATTGAAAGGATCCACCTTATACATAAAATGAGCAAATAGAAAGATAGGTTACAAACATAATAGATTCCCTACAAAAGCTCCAACCATGTTTGCATGATCTTCACGAACAAACAACTTGAAGCATGCCAATTTGGCCGACAAACAATTATGCTTCCACTCCAATTCGTTCATATATTTTTAACATTTTTGGTTCGTTGATGCTGACTGCTCCTCTGTCTTCGTATTTTCATGTTTCTTTAAACGCGTATTTTTGCGCATCTATATCGGTTTTGGTTTTAGTTATATACATGGAAAACCTCACTCATAAAAGTGATCATTCATGATGATACATTATGTGCCATTAGTACCTGCTAGTAAATATTTACTAAATACCTGCTTATTTCGCATTTTATCGACGAGAAGATATCTTTATTGGACTATAGAGGAGGATTAATTTATTGTGTGATATTATTGAATACCGATTGTTCACATATCGATAGATCTCGACGTGGGAAATAATGCTGACATACCACACTTGAGTATCATTAAATTTTCAGTTGTATGTTTAAAATATTCATTTTTGTCTAACGAAGGTATAGGTAGTATCCTCTTCCCCTCCTTAAAAAGCAAGGGTTGCACCGGTTGAAGATGTACAAGGAAGATTGAATACTCTATTGAAGGAAATGTTAGCAATCAGCATTCATAATATTTTACAGATTTACAGTCAGTATACGCTTAGCCTGAGCCCTGAGCCTACAAACGTAGCAAATGCTGGTGGTGGGTGACCAACATTTTTACTTCCGTCGGTCTCACTTTCGAGTTCAATGGCGTAGCTCATTTGTCACTTTTTCTCATCCTATTCTCTCCGTATGAAAGCAATAAAACTGTGCACTATGCACACTTAATGCAAAAATGATAGACAACGTAGCTGTCACGTCCCTTCTTATGACTACGACAAGTACCCGAAGGAGATGTAATTTGTCATTATCACTCTAATATCACTTAACACACCAATATCAACTACATAGCTCAAGGTGCATCCCCTCCATCACAATATGCATATAAAGTACATATGCTCTTAAAATGCTTAGAGGTGACTTGTTTCCTAAATGGATAGATGAGTAATTTACGAGAAATGAAATGAATAATGAAGAAAAAAGGACTAAAAAATTTACTCCCACAACTTCTATTAACAAAATGAATGCAACATAAAAAAATAAGCATATCAATGACAGTGGCAACCCTAGTATACAATGTACAGTGTCCTCATCGTCTTTAATCAACAGAGTATATTATGATGTGTAATTATTTCTCTACTTATGGTTAGTTAATTCTTCAGGGAAAGTGAAAACCAAATAACGCTATGCAAAATGTTGAAACATCGCTGTGCTAATGTTAACGTAGATCACCGTACAAATACAAGTATACGCAAACTTTGTAAGTAAAGGTTGTTTCATTCACAACAATAATGTGTCACTTTTCTTGATGTACTTGAAACACACAAAGTATGCGCTGGATATTAATCGGAATTCCCACGGGTATTTAGCTTACAGTTGCATTCAGCATTAAAACATTGTCGCTGTAAATGTATCCGACGTATCAACACAAAATGTGCCCATAGCTGATAGTTCATAATTATTCCTTGCTGATATTTCCTCTTTGTGACTACTTCTACTTAAATCGATTTCCTTCTAATATATGCCGAGTTTTTACATAATTTTGTGGTTCAAAATTATGATGAAGTGTCGCAAAATATTAAGCACATAATGTCAATTGATACAAACATCTTCATCATCAACTTCCATTTATACTTGATCATTTTCAAATAGGTATATATCAAGAATGGTTATGCATCTTACTTTCATTTTTAATGAATGATTGTCTAACTCGAAACTTAATTAATTCACAAAATGGTATCTGCTGTGGTAGTAAATGATAATGCCAGTAAATAGATTTAAAAATTCACTAAAATTACCAAATAAGTAAACATTGTGAATAAAAGCGAAGCATATCGGCATTGGTGCATGCGAATGAAGGGTGGTAAAACTATTATGACAACTGACTACGACAAAACTGTTGGAAAATGCTTGCAAGAAAAATGTAAGTAAAGGAATAACACAAAATTTAATATACAAACGATTTGCAAAACTAAACTCTAGGAACTAGAATGAAAGAACGAGCCCAAAAAGCAATGATGATTGTCGAATTTCCGGGTCAGTCAAATGACCTGCTCACCTCATTTTCACTTGTTGCTTCCATAGGCCAACATTTGGCTTTGCTGGGCAGTGGGCAACCAGTGCCACGGCAGTCATCATCGTAAACGCAACCTCTATAGAAAGCAAACTCGCAGAATTTTAAAAGTATTATCGTAACACTAACTTAGCTAATCCAAGTTGCATCTTTAAAAAAAGCAAGTTTCTTGCTTATGGTTTCGTAGATGCCTTGATTCTTGACGCAATGAAATGTATAGGCATTTGGATACAAGCGCTATGCAATTTATTCAATTCAACTTGTTAAAACTGACATTAGAAATGTTTTTGCAATATAGAAAACGAAATGTTGTTAACTACCTTCGTATGAAGCAGGGATTTCAATGTAATCTCGCAAGCTGCACTATCAACTGTAGTAAAATCAAAATATACAATATATACTACTAGACGTGGCCTATGAATTGAGATGCAATTCGATGAGCAGCTTCATCTTCATCGTATCATGAATTATTATCTTGTTTTTTGTATAAAAACCTGTGTATAAGTAGTGGAAGGGTAACATTTCTTTGACCGTATAATTAGTGCTGCCGCATACTATATGGGCTTTGTGTATGCGTACTATCGAATTCTAGCCCATACAGATGCGCCCACATTCATGAAACAAGTTGCCAATTCTCTTTCCCAGCACATTTAACGTTGTTGCAAACTTGAAATCAATGATAAAATGCTCTGAAGTATCAAAAATTCATAGGTACCTATGACTCGTAGGTGCGTATTTAGCTGTAGGTAATCTTTGACTGCTGAGTTAAAAGTGAAACAAATGGAGATTCCTCTAAACCTGCCTTGTGGCAAAAGATTTCATAGAAGAAAGGTGGGAAGTTAATTTCAAGAGTCAATGAAATATTGGAGATGATTAATTTTTGAAAGACATTTAGCAGAGAAAGAGACTATTATGATACCTTTGACGAATTTTTGTTGAACAAAAATTGAATTTTAACTGTCAGGATGTCCAGAATAACGTGACTAAAAACGATATACATTACACACACAATTGAAACAAAAGCAGTTATGGAAAACATGGGTAGAGGCAAGGTGATCCAATAACAAACAGAATAAGCGCTATCTGTTTGTAATTAGATCGCGTTGGGTAGAGGTTTTGAACATGTCACATGTCAGGCCAATTCAATATCTTAGTTTACTGTACAGCAGCCTATTTCACATGCACGATTTCCATTTCTTGATTCATTAATGGTAAGGGAAGTTGACAACCAAAGACATATGAGTCCGCTGTGATGTCCTGGTAAAATTTTAGGAACATGAACTCATCTCATGTAGTGACTTCAACGTGAGAAGATGAGTTTGAGCGATTCAAGATTCTACAAAAGCCTCATCAAATCAATGAATGGCTGACTTGACCTAAAGGTGTAAGTCTAGGTAATTATTAATGTTACCAACATAAAATAGTGTAACGAGGAATCCGTCATCCGCTTTATAGCATTGTACTTTTACGTATGCATTATCATTGATACGAAGTTAGCTGGCACTGAGCAAGTATGTAGGATATGCATTTGTGCAAATAGATCCTACGTATTTTACTTTCATTTTCATCTTTCAGTTTAGGGTTGCCTTTTCTCCCATGTAATTTATTAGTGTATGGTATACTCTCAGACAGAGAGACAAAGACCATGACGAAAAGAGAACGAAAAGGATTTTTTGCAAAGACGATACATTGTCTTCAGAGAACCGGCTTCCTTTTAACTATCATTATTATGAAGATTAGTTGCGAGTCGTGAGACACAGAGTTACACAAGAATACAAACTGCTAGGCCAACACTCAGCAGTGCTATAGCTTGTCATAGATTCGTTTTCATTGATTCATTCCACATCCGGATTTCACCTATACTTTTTTCAACACACTTGCAAATAGTTATTCACCAAACAAGTTAAAGTGGATGTCCAAAGCAAGCTGATAGTGTGCTAGTACATTTAGTACTAATTTAATTAATAATTTGATTAGTATAGAAATTAAGGTTTGGTAGTAGTTTCAAGAAAAATGTCCCCATTTGTTCCTTTCTCGCTTTTCCCTCATTTTGAAGTTTATGAATTGTCTGCATGAAATGTGTTTTAAAGCAAACTAAAATGCTTAAAATTTTCCAAAACTGAAAACGTTTAAATCTTGTATTAAAGTGAAATTGATGATTCAAAAAAATCAGTTACAAATAATATTGTGTGGACCTATCTCAATTATGTTTTGATAAATTGTTAAATCGTCCCGGTCTGTTGGCAGCGTCTTTTGCGTATGAGTTTTACTAGAAAATGAATGATGTCCGATTACAAAAAATACTTTACCTACATTGTTACCTTTGTAAATGTTATCTGAAAACCTTTTACTGCTTTTACTTTTACAACATGTTTTGCATGTACACGCAATTTCGAATCTATTGGTAAGCAAGTAGAAAACTTCAAATTCAATCATGCATCCATTAATTTCTTTTGGCGAAATATTTCACGTGGATTCAGTTGTGAGCAGACCACCAGAATTCGTTTGCATTACATAGGTGTCCCGTTAGCGAAAACAAATCAGTTTTTGGTTGACACGAAATGATGCACGGTTGTCACTGTTTCTAGATAATGAGGATAAAATTTCCTTGAATCGTTCTTCAGCTTGGTACTCTTACTTTTTCGTAGATGTAATAAATTAGGAGCAATTAGCAACATGACGAGAGGATTTTGACGTAGAAGACAGTTGGACCAATTTTCTGTATGACAAATTGTTTTCGCTTATGTTTCTCTAGCATTTTAAAGTTTTCAGAAAAAGGCAAAACGATACAATTGAATACAATAGAATGGTTTGTGTTTGTGGTACATTGTAAGAGTGCCTAAAATTTTGCTAATTAATTGTGATTAAGATTCGAAGAAATTGCAATACTTAAAAATATGTCGTAAGTTACGACTCGTAACTTGAACTGTGTAACATAACGTGCTAAGAATTTGGCATAAATAGGAATAATATGATTATGATTCATTTATTTACTAAAACTTATTTTCATGTATAATTAATTTATAAGACTCACAACACAGATCATGTCAGCATCTCTGCATTTGTCAAGTTTTTTCCTATCCCTGATTGTATGTATTTATAGTACTGAAATATTAGCATTAATTTTGTTTCAGATTATAGAAGCCAGAACCAGGTAAGGTTTTTGTATGATGTATTTTATCATGTCTCAAGTACATCTAATACATTGAGTTCTAATTTTTACTGACGGATATTAAAATATGATCTTTCATGCAGACAATTTCATGAGTTAATAGTCTAATTAATTAGAAGCCCATATCATTCAACTTTTGTTTTTTGTGCAAGTCGTTTCGAATGACTGCTAATTTAAACCCAGAAATGAATTATATTGGAAAAAGTAAAAATCCCCGAACATGTAGTGCAAACCGATTATCTTATTTGTTGGCATTCGCAAGAAGTATTTAGGTTAATATTGAGGCTTTTGGTTTCGTGGATATTACGAACACGAGCGTAAACTATAATTGTACTTGAGATAGGAATGATAGGTTTGTAATCGTAATAAACATCTAGAATCATGTTTAGCTGCAATTTCATTATCTCTAATTAAAGTGTAACATTCATTCATGGGACTACTCGTATGAAACAAAAAACAGCAAATCCTTATATTTCAAACTGCAAAGTGCAGTGCGGAGTATTTTTCCAAATCCTTATGTATTATATAGATTTCAGACATCAGAATTGTTTAGAGTATAGAATGCGTGAAGGAATTTAGTAAAATTTAGTGTAGCTACATTTTACGTAATTTTAGAAATAAATATTTTATTTCTTGTACTCAGGAATCAAATATTCACATGACCTAACAAAACGTTTAATTTGTGCATGATAAAATATAAATTTAAAAAACGAATAGATATAAATTGACACAGTGTTTAGACATGACGTACTAAGCATTTAACTGTGTACTGCAATATCATCAGAGGGGGAAAGGACAATTATGACTATAATGAAAATCCAACTGCTTTCCAACTTCAAGTTGAACCCAATACGTAAACTGCTGTGCTGTGAGTTACGACTATGAGTGTAGATTTTTTCTATATTCACGTTTTATGAAGATCCGCAAGTATTTACTCCTACACATGCATGAGTACATTGACAACGTGACACTGGGATTTACAGAAAAACTTCACTCTCGTTAGTATCGTCGCATTCTACATAATCCGCCAAGACTTACGGAAATTCATAAAATTTACAGCTTTCTTTCGCAGTCATTTTTTTCCTTTTTTTCCCACAATGGCAAAAATGGTATACACTTGACTTCTTCACACCATCACAGGCAAGTAAGCAGCAAAGATAACAAAGTAAATGACGCATTATGCTCGTCGTTCGTATCATTATACTGTAATAATCATATCAGCTTGACATGAGTATCTTCTTGAAAATTGAGAGTGAACACGCAAAAACAACGTTAAAACGGAGAGAAATAGTATTCTAAGCGCTGTTGTTAACAATACACAATTGAAGAAAGTATGACAAATCTGTATTTGAATTTGAAGAATTTTCCTAAAGCATTGTGTTTTTTAAACACCTAACCTAACATAGACATTACCAACGCTAAAGCAGTTAGAGCCTGAGAGTCGAACGGACGTATAGACTTATATACAGCTGTCAAGAATTTTATGAGTTTATTTCATTATTATTATTATTATTATTATTATTACAATAACTTGTTAATTTTTACTTCATTTTTAGTTCCTGCGTGTTGCCTATGAAGGTCAAGATGCAAAGACGGTAACAACTAAATAATTTGGATGACATTTTTCACCTTTGCTATATGGTGGTGGTGTTGACTGACATGAGTGACACTTCTACCTGCACTAATAGAAGCAGTGTATAGCTAAGTCAAGGGTAGTATGGATTATGGAAAGGAATTTATTGCTGGCATTATTTTGCTAACTAAGACATTTACACCCAGTTGTACTCCGCATTATGTTGTATGTATGAATTCAGATTATCAAAAAACGCTGACAGCTTTCAAGTCAACTAAATATTATGATATGCCTTGTAAATCCCTATCTTATCTTATCCCGTTGTACATATTGTTCCCTTGCTACACACTAGACTAGACATGCGCACTGACAAAATGCCTCAAGTAAATGAATAGGGAGTTCATTCATTTTCATTCCATGCATATCCTGTGTATGTAATTTTTATAATTTTTTAAAGGTTTAAAAAGTTTCAGGGACTAAAAGTTTTAGCCTGGAAGTATTATCCGAATGTTTTATCACCTCGTATTTGCTCAACCAGTTAATTGATAGTTTTACTACACACACCAATCACACCATGGGGTTAATTAAACTAAGCTGCGTAGTTCCTTTGAGCACCAGTGGATTTGCAGAAATTAAAAAAATAACTCTATATGCAAGTTTTGCTTCACTTTCTTCATTTTCTTATGTTTTTAGCTTTGCCTTTTGTTGTTTTACGGTTTTGCAAAAAATATGACGATGCTAAAAGGTCGTTGCCATAAGGTAAGGCTTTTTATTTTGCTAATAAAATGAACCAAGACAGCAAATTTTACGTGAGCACACGCCATTACGCATACAGTAGATTGCAGAAATGCATAATGTCTTCTAGAAAAAATACGCTTATAGGCTTTTACTTCTAGGGACTTGCGTTGCAAAGGGATTTGAAAGACTTTGCATGCTACAGCTAAATACTACCAGCTACACTTGTTTTCTTTCAAACAGTGCAAGAAGGCAAAATTATTGCTTGATCGTAGATCCTCCCTCCCTCAGACAACATTCAAGTTCCTCAAGAAAAGTGAAATCAACCGTGTCGAATCTTGTGTTTAATATATATCACTTGTTCACGAACCACTGAACTTGACGCACATCGCACATACAAGTTTACTATGGTTTGTCGGTATGTAGATACTTATGCGTCTGGCTCGTATGTAAAAAAGGTAAAATTAAGGGAAGAATTCTCATAATGCAGCGTAATAAAATATACAAGTTATTATTATTATTGTTGTGACATTCCACTATATTGGGACTATGAACTAGCATGAACTTTCATGTTACTGTCTGCAAGACGTCAAGCGGTTTTGCACCATCTAAGAAATACATTGCCATTTACCTGATTCATTCATACAAGAAAACGGGGTAAAAATGAGAAATGAGTTAACCGAATGATCCATTCAAATAACGATGAATTGTTACTTACGACTAAAAATCAGCATATAACTGAATTGAATTTTTACCCACACCTATACAACCAAATAAACTATAGACATTTCATTTTTTTAAATTTTAAGTAGATACGTAAAGTTTAAATTGATGCGTATAGTATTTTTAGTTTGGAAACGTTATGCTATACGAATATTTGTGCAAACCAAATATTTTATATATTCACTCACAGTTCCTGTCCTACCAAAAACTGGATATATAAGGAAATTCCAAATAAACGCACGCATTTGACCGTTGTTTCATCATGCTTCCCACTAATAATTATTATTTTTTCGCTCAAGCACAAAATAGAATAAGGCATCTTAGAAGATCTATTAACCCTCACCAAGTTTCCTTTGAGTCTCGTGTGCACTTTCGTGCTAAGATGCAGTGAAGTGAGGATGACGATATATTACATATTACATTAAACTACCATCTTAAGTTATTAGAGATAATACACCCATTTGTTGTGTTGCGCTTGTATGCGTTCATAGTTTTTGCCACTTTCACCTAGAAAAAAATGCAGAAATGTTCACCAATAAAAGCTCTTCTAGCAATAACGACTAGATTCTATGGCAGAGGTGCGCTGTGCGCTACCTAAAAGGATTGATAATAAAATAGACAACATGCTACACACACCTCTGACCGGATGCTGTGCTGAGGATTTTGATGACCATAATGATGATGCGATATTATATAGTACTGCATTTTGATAACAGCTTTTTTGTTTCAATCAAGTTACGACAGGTCATTCGTCAGTTGATTTTTCCTTTTGCTTATTACGTACAAAATCGCATTATGAAGAAAAGAAGGAAGGGAAGGCAAATTTTTTGAGGTACTTACTTACCAAAGTTTATTGACTGACAACGCAACGGAATGGAGGTACTTACATTACAGTACAGAGAATAAAAATTATTATAGTTGTGGCTGTGACGTTGGACGTAAAGCTGATCTAAAAGGTTATCACTGGGGTTGCTTTTTTTAAATGCATAGCATTCGTTGCTTTATTATTCTAACTTTCTTTCTGTTCTCCTAGCCGTTTTTCTTCATATTTGCCAGAGCCACCCAACTACTGTCATCCATCATCGTTCTTCTAACATCTGCTTCTAATGCATATGAAAAGCCGAGGACAGTAATTTTGTTATGCAAATTTTGATCAGCCACAACGAACGTAAATCATGATTGCACGAAATTGAATTCTTTTGAATCTTTAAGTGATCTCGGATCTTTTTGCAATCCTTCATTCTTTTCTAACTTTCAACTGAATTGGCTAGAAAAATTGAAAGTTGTGCCAATTAATACGTAATCATATTCTATCACACGATCGACTATAGGTGTGCATACTTTAACCTACATGTACATACACAAGATAGAATTAATAACATAGCTAAACGATTTTCTAACACCCGAGGTGAGAGCGCATATTTTATATTTTATTCCATGAGTTGGACCAGGATCTGTTTTTGCCGACACGACAATAAACTGAAAAATAAAATGTGAAAGCTTTTTAATTTTCTTTACGACCAACAATTTATTGCTCCTAAAAAGCAGGGCGTAATCGTAAATGAGTAAATTAGAATACAGATAGGTAGACTCTCTTCATATAACTGTTCATTTATTTCCGGGAGCACGTTGCTCGAAATTCAGTTGTATATAAACCAATTTGTACCAAGTGCTTTAAACCCCAGCCTAAAAAATATGCCATCATAATCTGCATAATATTATTATTCGAATACAAGTGAATTTTACACGCATGTTTTGTGAGAGAAGAGAGCATGGTAAGGAAGGAGCTCAAAGTAAAAGCCGCTTGCCTAGGTGTGCATTACGTCAGTTAATGCTGACCATTATTGGTTGCCACATTTAAATGTCCCATTCACATTATATTATAAAATAAATCAAACGTTAAATAAAAGGAGGAAGAGCAGGCAGCACAGGCTATAAAACTAATTTTCAATAGTCACAAGCACACATTGCAAAAAGAATTTCTAATCATTGCCGTGTGTGTGACACTTCAGAGAAGAAAAGTTTTCTTTGTCATTAATATCAAATATGCATAAATAATTCGAACATGTATTCTTGCATTCGCAAATCGCAGTGTTATCCGTTTCTTTTAGCGAAAACATATCTTTCAAAAGTTTAGGCAACATCAATTTTATTTTTTCTTCAGATTAACAAATCGTTCAAGCAGGCTTGTGGTTTTCCTATCGTTGGTTAATCTACTCACTTCCCAATCTTAAATAACATCGGCTTGACTATGAAATGACAATATTAAATTTTTTTGCTGATATCACATCATCATGAGGAAGCAAATCGGCTTACCGCAAAATCTGATTGCAATATCCGCTATTGAATATGTAACATTGCGTTACAGAATACACAAATCTCATTAAATTATAATAATTACGGCTTTAAAATGCATATCCACAAGAACGTAGCTGCCACGTGCCATCTCATACAATTTCATATTCTTTAAATCACGCAAAAATGCAGAAAAGAATGAAGTGGCATTAACTTGAAAGTGACAAAGATCTTCCTCAGCCGCTCATGCAATCTAACGTAATGCAATAAAAAGTGGTCATATCACATCTCATTTCATTTAATGGCAACGTAAATCAATTCTTCCCTTTCTTCCTGAGATGATGCTGTTGGATAGAAAAACTATTAGAATTTTACAAGTTGCAATCACATCCACCCTACTCAAAACTAAAACGGCATAATGAGCTTTTTTTTTACTAGAAATGCGTCCTTACAGCTGGTTTTTTGAAAGTGAAAACTAGCAGTTGTTGATCTAACAAGTTCAAAAATCTCGTTTCGTCTAGTCTTGCAAGGTTGTGCTATTATGATGATCATGTTCATCATGCTTCTAGCTATCTCTGTAGTTGTATTACTTTGTTGAGAATAAACTCATCCTTTTGCGATGTGTATCATTAACCCTTTGCATCAAAAATCGCAAGAAAAGGCACTTGCACTACCATAAGTAGAAGGGGCCTTATACAATAATACACAATGTTACCTATGCCAATTTTATTGCTGACAATGCGATGATATGATGTGATATGGATCATAGGTAACTCTCCAACAGCAATCATATTTTAAGGGATTCATTGACCTATACGTGTACTTGTTCTTTCATTTTGGTAAAAATGTCATCACGAGGAGAGGAAGAATACTAGCGCATTCTGCAAACGAGGAACAGCATGAGTACCTACACAGGTATGACATGTCTCAAAATGACAGGAACACGAAACGCTAGTTTCATATTATTATTACGCACATTCTCTCTAAAACATCAACATAAACTGCTAACTCCAATAACTTTAGACGGATAATTGAGACAGCAGACGTCTATTCTAGTAATTTTACTTTTTGTTAATCCACTTTTTTGCTTTGTTGTAGACTTCATCATTTCATTATTGTCAACGATTATTACCTATTAGCACGCATTACATACCTGTACCTGAATCAAACGTAACTGAGGTAAAGCACCTGTCAGAGAAATATATTTTTGAAATGAAAGTCGTCACCTTATCTTAGAGCACAGTCATTTTTGTGTTATGAGCCATGAAATGAATAATATGAGAATTCAACATGCTTCAAGTGATACTATAGGTATGATGTAAGCCACTTTGCGTCGCTTCTTATATGGTTCCGATTGTTACATTATCTACTTAAATATTTTTAAAAGTTCTCTAAATGCCGCTTATTTTGCTTTCGTAATTTCAAGTTTCCTCATGTGATTAGAGTAAACTTATCTCTTTTTTAAATGTGAGAGTTGCAAACACGTAATATTGCAAATGGTTTACACAGCGACTCGTGGCTCATGTCATAATCGACACACACTAATCACTTTAAAAGGATTAATAATTATTGTTGCAGGGATAAAAAGTGAAAGCATCCATCTAATTTGCATGAGCTTTTGTTTTTTGTTATCTACTGGTTATTTTGATTTCATTTAAAGCCAAGATTACATGTCTTTTGTCATCATTGAAATAAAGATCATTGCGCATTATTTTAGTCTATAATACTACTTGATATCGAATAAAAATCTTTATTTGCTTTGATTGCTTGTACAAATTTGCTTTTCACGATTACGGACCTAAGACAAGAAAGAATCGAAAAGTATCAACTGCATATAAAATTTACGTGAGATAGGTCAAAGGTTGTCTGAGCATAAGTGATTATTTGCGGTGATTTGGCGTGGTAAATTGTACGCTAATTACATGGTTCTCAATTGTTTGTTCATTAAGTGTGCACTCTCGTTGAATGATGTTTCACACGGTTCAGTCAAACAAAACCATAATTATGAACTCTTGTCAAGAAATGCTACAGATTGATGCATTGGGATTCCTTATAGACTTCAATTCACTTTCTTTGATGGCAGAGCGTAGCACAAAATGACAATCTATACCCAGTAAAAGTAGGTAGTCAGCATCCGTATTTCACTCATCACAATTATGATGCATTTATAAAGACTCGTATTGTATCAGTCGAGGTATTAAGTTATGTATTGTAGGTATCTAGTATGTATGTAGTTGTGGGCTCTACGCATTTCAAAAACTGAAAATGAAATGCAGCTATATACAGATCAAGTTTGATTAACGGATTATGACAAATACAAGTATCCTAGCTTGCAAAGTAAATACTGCAACTCCGTTTCCGTAAATTTGTCAAGCATATTAAAAAATCTACAATGCCTGTGTAAATTTAAGTTAAATAGCAATAACTTGCTAAATCGTATAAGTATGCGTGTAAGAGGTACCACAGACAACAAAGTTCTGATGAGCAACGACTGGGTTTAATTACTGTTATTAATGACAATGAAAACTTACATTCCTCGCATTATTATGTCTGATAAGCTTATTAGAGATATAAGAGATAATTAATAGAGTAGTGAAATTTCTGAAACTTCCTTCTTGAAATAGCAATGCATTTCCAATTTTTTTTTCAAATCAACAATTAAAAATTGCCACAACGAGGACCGAGAACCATCAATTATGATGCGTCATTGTACAATGGCATAGCTATGAGCACATTATAAGGAATCAGGAGGATTATGAATACCAGAAATGCCGCTTGGAATTGCAATGCAATCACCATTACCGCACTAATTTCAAGATGTAGACTTCCAAACTATGTCCATTTCAGATTTGAGCTTGCAAGCTGCTTCTCGCCGATACCTTCAGAATGCTACAAAGTTATTTATAAATAAACTGCTGCTGATTTAAGCAGCAGTCTAATATAATATGAATGGAATTCGTATATTGATGTAATGCAACTAATAGTCTTCAGTGATTGAGAATTTATTTCAAATGAATGAAAACTATTGTTTTTCTGTCTAAAAAGCTATGAATTTTTAGTGAGAACAAATTATTGGTATATTTTATTCAAGGATATAAAACTTTAAAGTAGGTAGACTGAGATATGAGTGCAAGATTATACCACGATAACACAAAATCCACGCCTAAATGAGCAAAAAAAGGGAAAATTTTCAAAATGATATGAATATCAAGGAATTACGTCGGCATAGAATGCGAAATATGAATTTCTATCAGCATATCAATAACAATGATTTAGTACGTCCTCCTCAACAATGTTGAATTCATGCAGCAATTCTTATTCCTTATTTTGCAGCTAGGTACGGCTCTCTCATTTGCAACTTATCTGTTAAAGTATTTCACTTGGTTAGATTTAGGGGAAAAAATTGAGATTTTTGGGTTGGTAAGACTTGAATGTAACTTTGTTGCAAACCGAGTTAATCCATCCATCCGAGAGCTAAGCTCAAAAATGTTAGCTGGTGGTTGCTAGTCTAACATAATATTGCATTATTTTAAACAGGAACATTTGCTCATATAGCTTAAGTGTAGGATGAATCTTGTTTGTTGACGAACAAGCCGGGTGCTGATGCATACGAGTTGAAGAATTGTTGTACATTTCTTTCTATCACTCGATCAATGTAAGCCCTTATGCTACACGAGGGGAAAACAATAAGTTCATGATGATGAGGCTTGGCTTCAGTTTTGAGTATTATATGTTACGCGATGCTTTAGGCACTTTTGTTGCACTGCAACTTGCAAGAGAAACAAGGTTTCGAGGTGATATGACTTTACTTTTGGGTGTAAAGTGCAAAAAGTTGTTTGTTTCTTCACGTATATAGAATTTGATATGATGAAGAGTGAGGTTTGTGATGCTGATTGTAAATAATAATAGATGTGTTCGTAATTTTTGCGTTGGTACGCGACTTACATTATTACTGCTTATACCGTGCGTGCAGCTTAACACCAAGTGCAAGGAGAAGTGCTACTTCGCTGCATGCAATAATACGACATAAATTACGTATTACTCTTACAATACTACTTGGTGAGCTTTGTTGGGGTATTGGCAAGAAAATGATAATTTGGCTTTAATACTAAAGATGCTCATGTCGTTTTTTTGTTTGGTGAACAGCGCACCTATCTCAATGAAATGAAGCAAAACCACATCTCAAGTTTTACATTGAAAATGCACACAATTTTTACCTTTTTACCTTCTCACAGTCTTTCACTCATTGTTTGTGCTTGCGTTGCTGCTGATCGCTTGATTTGTATCAAAAGGGTTTACAGATAGATAGATGGTTGTATGTACATTATTATTATTATTATTGGTCAAATAACGCAAACATTTTTATCAAATCGTTGAATGCATGATATGGTGATATGGTGCAGTATCCGGTAACAATCCACTTAAACCCAACAGCATCGGCACAAATTATAAACAATAGTGATAGAATAATATATTATTTCAAGCGTATTATTACAGCTACACAAGCTTGTGAATGAATATGCTTGCACATTTGAATGTATGTATACGAGCTTCTGCTTCTTGAGTGCTGTGTGGCGTCTTTCGTCCGGCAAGACGAAGGAAACATTCAAGAAAATGCAGATAAAAGTTACTTTTAAAGGCTTGCACATCACTACATTGTTCAAAGTGGGAGAGAACAAAAACAGGTATAACACGCATAGGCACAATATATAATATTTCACTGATACATATGTGCCAGTGACTTACTACCACCCGGCCAGAAACCAAGCTTAATCGTTCAACACCCATACATAAAGTTAAGATGCTGGTGCTGATAAAAATGCAGGGTATTTTTTGCTACATTTTTCTCAGGCAACTCTTCGTATGAAAGAAAAAATGGGTTAATTTGCAGTGGTGAGAAGTAATACTTTTGCATGCAACATCTACTACGGAAGAGGTTTCGATTTCAAACAGAAAATAGTAATTTACATTTCTGGTACATATTTTAGTGTCCCTTTCTTTAAGGAATTTACATGAGGAAGAGCTAGAATAATTGGAAATGCGGATGGGTCATTGCCTTTATCAAAAAAAGTAGCTAGCGTCTAATAAAATTCTATTGATTCTATAGAAAAGATTCATTAGAAAAAAGTCGTCGTAGGTTTCACAAAATCAAGGTGCTTGAAAGGGCACTAGATCGATAGACGTGCATACTGATTTAATTGGTGAAATTTTTTATTCTAATAATAAAGCTACTACTAAACAAAGCAATGGTGATTGCGTAATAGGAAGATGGAGTGAAATGGGTACTTTGTCATGAACATGACAATTATCGCATCACGTGTCTGTAGACCCCATGGTCGTGTGTTGTGGCTTCTAATCGTGATGAGCAATTGCAATATACTTTTTTTCACAAAAAAATAATATCTTTTCTGCTGCAAGTTTCTACTTGACTGTTCATTCATTTATTTATTAATTCATTCATAAACACAGCTAGTAAAAGCGACAATGAAAACTAGAGATTTTCGTGGTTCATTCACCGCACCACCACCACCACCATCACCTCCTCTACACCTTACACAAGCTTACACGATTGAAAAGGTTTTTTACTTATTAGTACGTTTACGTTTGTACGTGGACAAAAAGTTAATGCTCTTGGAGGGACGCTAGGAGCCTAAGGTACACACAAGATTACATAAAATTAGAAAACTATAAAACCACTAAAGAACATCATGATGCCATAAATTAAATCCTTTTTTAAAGCAATTTACAATTATTACGAAACACAGCAACAGTTTGTTTTCTAAACTTGTCGATGCACATGTAATTCAACCAACCACAGATTTTACATCATCTACATCCTCCTTGATGAAAAAATGTGCATTAATGTACATAAAATGCAATCAAGCAAAGATTTGAAGTTTTCAAGTGCCATTTAAGCCCCCGTAATTGTATCAAGTACCAAAAAAGCTGCTACCAGCTAGTCGCCTAATATTTGATAATACATACAATACCTTTGGTCTGAAACTTCCTAATAACGATATCAGGAATCTCCTTAATATGATGCAATTTTAACATGCTAAGAGTAGACTTAAATATTGTAGGATCAGCAAGGTATTACTTATTGTGATGGTTAACATGAAGCATGCAAAATCAAACATTGTTTGGTGCAAAGTATATATACCGTCATCATTCAAATTATGGAGAGATCTTTAACTTTACAGAAAAGTGCATCTCTCTTATGTCGAATGAACCTGTAGGTTAAAAAGAATATGGCTCCTCATCTTGTATGGTTCATTCATACATTTTCGTATGTATAAATCGTCGTAATTGTTAACCTCATGAAAGGCAGAGGGACAGCACATTATGATCATCATTAACAAAAGGGTAGAGCATAAAGGAATGTATGAGATGGGGTACCCTGCTACACTACCTTGCGAATCCCTATATAGATTCTCACAGTGAAGAGTCAAACCAAGGTATGCTCACACCTGCAAACATCGCATGCGATTAATACAACAAAAGGGGAAAGCAAAATAAGGTATGCACATCACTTTTTGCACGGTAAAAGCTGCACTATATGACATGGTACACTATAAGGGATTGGTTTGCAAAGGAGCCTTATAGCAGGTCTTCCTCTGGCCATACCTTTTGTCTATAAGCCCCATATAAAAGGGTTTCATCTACCTCTCCATTAATTCAGTTTCGCTCTTTCTGTTGTTCACGCCAGACCTTATCAAAGGATTTTTGAGTTTTGTTGCTTTTGTTTGCAGTTCTTGTTTGGAAACAAGAAATCGCAATATTTCCACACAGTAAGTTGCAAAAAGTATACAAAGTTACGATTTTCTAAAATGCAGCAATCAAGAAACAAATTCGGTTGGGAGATTTTGTGTTTCCGGCGCATTATCATCGTCCATGAAGAAAAAAAAGTTTTGTGGTTTTGCGGAGTATATGCAAGAATAAGAAACTCGACTGGAATTGTCATTGTTTCGACCCAAATTTTGACTTGTGTGAAAAAATTGTGGAAAAATATTGTGAAGAAGAAACAGTTTCCTGAAACAAAAAGTTCCTTTCGGAAATATTACAGCAGTTTGAAGGGAGAAGAAAAGAAAGCTGCTTGTTAAATTTGGAATTTTGCATTTTTATTTGAGTGTGCAAGTACACCAGAAGCTCACCGGGATACTCAACTTTTCGTCGTGTGGAATCTTTTGTAAACGTTTGTTGGATCCAGCACGGTTTGGTGTTTTACACAAATTAGCTTTCATAAATCTATGCACAATTGAATTAGCAAGAGAAAATTCAGACAAAGTACGCATACAACTGTGTACAAAAAAGAGACACACAAATTGTGTGTAAAACTAGAGCAAAGAGAAGAAGGAAACTTCAGATAATCTAGGAAAGCATCTTTTTGTTCTACATGAGTTTTAATTAAAAATGCTACATGCTACAGTGGCATACACTCATAAATCATCGTTGCATGTCCGAAAATGCGGACACAGAAATACAGTGTGTGAGTTTGCAGCATTCGCCAAGTTTGTTCGTATATTATGATTATCATCGTATAAATGGCTTGAAGCCTTCAAGTTAGAGAGAGAGAGAAAGAGACGCATTTTTACAAACGTTCATTTTCTTTTTTGTAAGCCACTCAGTCATTCAACACAATAATCATATGCAGAAAATATGATGCTCAAGTTATGGTTTTTGTTACAGAAAGTAAGGAAGATTCATTTTGACGATTGTGCTCATCTTCATTATATCATCATGAAAGTGAGCGAGCAAGAGCTCTTTTGAATGCACACAGTACAATTACGTTGGTCGTACTTTTGATTGTACGTGGCCGGTCTGTTTCAGTTGCAACTTGTAACAAGATATTATTATTTCATTTTTCTTACTGCCTCGAATCAAAATATGTTCGTATCGATTATTATAATAACAAGCAAGCATTTTGTGTGGTAGGCAGATAGAATAAAAAAAAGTATATTTGTAAAACTCTCTGGTTTAAAGGTTGAGCGGACACGTAGGCTAAAACTAGGAATATGGATCAAGATACTTTATTTTAGAAAAATGCAGTCTAGTTTAGCTGGTGATATAGCATCTTTGCCGAAAACAAAACTAACTACTCTTGTCTATAAAAATGAATGATCATAGTAAGTAGTATTTGATTTTATGCATTTGCTTACGAAAGACTACCTATAGGCATTTCTCATGAACTTGAAATAATATGCAGTAATATGCATCTCTCACAATCCGCTCAAGCTGATACGCTGACGTACTGCCTGGCTATAACTGGGTCAGTATTGCAGTGCAAACACTTTTTTGTGTGCGTATACGCGTTTTTGCATTGCAATTTGAAGAGAAAAAAGGCTAACGGTAGATGTGTTTGGTAGTATGAATTTGGTCATTTAAATTATCATTATTTTAATAGTATTTTGATTGATGGAAAAACTAGAGGCAAATCGCTAAATTTAACCCTTATCATCTTGATCTTAGCCTCCCACAACCACCTTAGTTTTCCCTAATTTTTCGGTGCCGCTCCGCACTACCGACTCCATCTGATACAATGCGATAATATAATTGATAACTATTTTAGATTTTGATGTAATAATGATAAATGATATAAACGTATTATCTACGAATGAAAGTGGTGAATCCTTTAGAAAGATGTGTTCATCATGCCCCACATATTGAGATTGGCTATGGCTGTGTAGCAATAATTATTATTGTTATTATTCCATTTTGTTCTCCTCTGCGCAACACAAAGATCCCGTTTTCTTTTAATGCGTAAACTTTCAAACCAGTGCCAACTTAATTCATAAAAGGTTATATGATAATCTAGTTGCAATAGCGAACAGCCTTGCCTTTTTTATTTACCGAAGAATTGAAGACCAGCAATGGTGGTGGTGGTGTGGGACTAGTGTTGGTGGTACCTTTTGACCGAATTCTTTGCCATCAAAACTTGCTTAAAAATCGGCATCTTATGATTATATAAACTCAGAGAGATTTACAATGCAAGCGCACACGCCTAATGGAACCACGGGATGTACAAATTTTTTGATAGAAAGGACACCCATCATTTAATGTTAGGAATTACGAACAACGACGTAGTAAGTTATTCCATTGTGACACCGTTGACGAGAGTCATCATCATCATGAATGCATGCCTTGAAACCGACTACTTGTGTACTACTACACTACACGCATGAATCATTCATCGTCCTTTTTAAGAGGTGATATTAAAACTCCTCCGGAATACGAAATGCAAATATCTGTGCAAGCAGCGAGCGTCTTCTTTGTTGATAAATAGTCCAGCCGGTTTTTCTGCTTCTTCCTTGCAAAATTGTCTATGAATTGTGTTGACTGGGTACAACATCGTCGATACATTTACAACTATGCTCTGCATTAGGTTTGCAGTAAAACGTATACAGGGAATAGATGACCAACAAACTTTTAAAGGACATTTATCATTTTCTGACTGAATGTGGCACAAAAATTTCTCTCTGTATGCCAAAGTGCATTGAGCATTCACCAAAACCCGATATCGTAATGTCTCAGATATGCTTTCTATGTAAAATGAATCTCTTCTCCTTCAGCAGTTGTTTGCCTTATGCACAATTATGGTATTGAATTAGAAAAAAATATCAGTATGAGTAGCATATTCACATCGAATTAGGTACTCTTTTTACGTGTTCCTTGCTCCCAGTCAAAGGAGAAATTTGTACTAGAGCTATAAGAACATTATATGAAATAGAAACTGTTGATACGCAATGGAATATCATACCATCATACTTTTGCTGTTAAGTAGTAGTAATGTAATAAGAGCAGTAGTAGTTGTACTTTACGTGAAGAAGAAAGAAAACAGAGTTTCCTGCTTGACCAGTAAACTTGTTCTTCAGTAGTAAGGTTACCCTGTGTCTTACATTTTCTACGAGCAAACAACGTACAAAAAACCAATTTCAAATTACACTATGCCTTGCTTGCTCTCCTATTGCTCGTCCCTTGAGATATTACTCATTGTTCATTGACTCTCTCAGTCAGTAAGTCAGAGCAAAAAGGAAAACGACAACAATGGCAATTATTTTACCAACCATAATAATACGTACATGTAGTTGAATGACTTTGCCACATACAGGTGAAGTGTATCGTCTTGTGGTCGAACTCATGTAGTTGCACATAGGGCATGTAAAATTGCAGATGGAAAAGTGCAAATAATGCTCTTATTTTAAATGTCCTCCAGTCTATTATTTTGAAAATTCCTACAACAGCTTTGCATGCCTGGAGGATGTCATAAGTTTCATGAGAATGGAACATATTATTCCTAAAGAGGATTTTTTGTTCATTGGGGCATTACGATACAGCTCCTGCATGCCGCTTAGAACAGGCACTTGTTCTTGTCACTTTCTTTTCGCAAAGCAAGCCGAACAGCTCGATATTAATTTTCTACATTCATGGTAATAATATTCATATAGGTCATAAAGATCAAATTTATTACAATTACTTATCATAAATGCAAATCAATTGTATAAAAAGAAATTTTCTCTTGTTCTCGTGCTCATAATCATGTTGTTTCTTTTGTGTACAACAACCCCAATGTTGTTGGTATTGCTAATTTATTAGCACCAAGCAGATACTTCATTATTTGTAGGTTAGCACACCACCACGAGTTTGGTACTACTTTTGTTTGATAAATCTGAATGAACCCACATGCACTGAAGACAATAATTAGTAGTCATCAAACATGTTTCATTTGCAACTAGTAAAGTCTAATGATTAGAGAAACTAATTGATGTTGTAAAATTAGTTGAGTTTTTGTGTGGCATAAAAAAGAAATTTTTCTTCATTGGTACTTACAATCAGTCAGGCAGTAGGTGTGTTCGAACGTACGCTCATACATATGTATAGAGATGGAGAGTCGGAAAATTCTTTATAAAAATGCAAAAAAAAAATGGATGGAGCTTTACACTCATCATAAGACAAAAAATCTACTAACAAGTAAATTCTATATTTTAGTAGACTTCATCTACAACAAGTTCATCCCAGCATGATTAACTAGGCTAACACGTACGCAACATCGACAAGAGAGAAAACTGAGCACACATAGAATGAGGAAATACTGGTTTCTTCATTATTGTACCTTTAATCTACCTGTGAGTGTGTATGCATCACGCAGGTACCCTTCACCATTCAATTTAACCCAGCACCAGAGATGATGTATTATGCATGGGCATGTACCCTCCTCAGCTCAAGAAAGCCATATAGGCTTGAACACACATGCACAACTCTTTTCACAAAAATGCACACCTTCTTGTTTTCACCAAAGCGAACTTTTAAGAAGCCAAGTAGCCAACAAGCCAGTTTTCTAAATCGATCTCTCTCCCTTTTTGTTGTTCATCCCCCTCCATCCCTTTTTTCTCCTTCATTCATTTCTTTTTTGGCTTTGTGTATTGGCATGTTTCATTTTTTTGATCTTTGCCATTTACCATTGCCCTCACCACCGCAGAGCATGAACAGCCCTCATACATTTCTATACGCTCTTTAACATGCAATTTAATTTCAACGATGTAATGAGAGATAAATAATTTTTACGAAGAAAATAATAATAATAAAGTGGCTATGCATCCCCGTATAACCCAATGCACAGGCAAAAGCCAAAAATCTATAATTGAAGTAAAAAGACCATTAACTCAATGATTTGCTGTCTGCTCATTGTTAGTAGGTAGATTATGATTGTTTTATTTAGTAATATTTCACTGCGAGGCTTTGCATCTTGAGCCCTTTTACATGCTCATTCCTTTTCATTTTTAAAGAGCATTGAATCATTTTACATTTTTGCATCCATTCATTATCAATATCGTCACGAACTTGAACCTGAGGAGTTTCATCAAGGTATATCCATAATGTGTAGACTGGTTGGATGAATGCAAGTACCCAACAAACACTGTAGGCTGTACCAAGTCGATGTTAAAAAGTAAAAGAAAAAAGAGAAGGTGCAATATGCAGAGCGAATCTTTTCTTCTTCAATATTTGCATTGTGTATGCGTATCATGTTTTCATTTTTTTGTAAAGGGATATGCATGTGTGCCACGGGTAAATTTTTAACAGAAAAAAGTTATTAGACCACAAAATATCCTTCAACATTTTTGCAAAGCGAGAAGTAGCTGCGTTTGTTTTATTTTTATTATTAACTGTGTAAAGGTGGAAATATGCATGTATGTGTGCGTATAAATCATCAAATATGATTCCTCAACAGCATTAGGCATGTCCATATATATTATGCTATACAATCGTTTACCTCAAATTGCATGGTCTACACACACACATTTTCAATTTTATGACGATTAACAACCCAGATTAATTTTTGTCTGACTGACTGACTGAGATCTTCTCTAATGCATATTTCACAACACTCGCATCATTATTATTATTTATTAAGAAGCAAACGGACCGTGTGTTGAATGTCCGTCTTCTTGAACGAAGCCATATAAAAAGTAAAATAGGCATATCATAATCACCATCATCAACATCACAATGCATGGGTGTTAATAAATAGGAGTAAAATACCGAGTCAAGTTGGAATGCTTTTTAAGTGGAAAAAAATGAAGAAAAAGTGAGCACAGTTTCTCGTCTGCTTGCGTTACTCGTTAAAAATGTAAGAATGAAGGGGATGTAAAGATGTAATGTTTTTGCAACAGATTTCACATTTATTATGTTTAACGTGCTAAAATGTTGCCAGCAATACTATTTATGAAGAAGATGTGGTTTTCTGTAATTAATGCATACTTTTAAACAAACCTCCTGCATTAAACCTACAAGTCCATATATTTGCTTAAAAATATTGACGAAGAAGACAGTGACAGAGAAAACCTTTGCAATGATAAAAATTCAGCAATACTGTCAGAATATTAAAAGCCTCTACACTAAACGCAATATGATGAAGATGTAGTGTGCTACCTACACAAAGGTCTTAGTTTTTAGTCTAAGAGTGAAATGTATTTAGTCTGCTGTTGCTCTCATTTTCCCCACTTGTTCTTCTTGACGCGATAATAATTCGGATTATTACGGTTATGTGCGTAACGAAACATATGTAAGATAGGGTTTCCTTTTTGCCCAAATCATACAATCGCCAATCGGCTAGTGAGATACTCCTGCTTCCTTTTGCAATATAGGTCAATACACCAGACAAAATCATCAAGAATACGTAATTGTAATGAATGTAATGAGAGATAAAATCATTAACCTAAATCAAACAAAAGGCAGGCTCCAAAGCATAAAAGGATCTAAGGAATGTTTCATCATCAAAGTAAAGAAAAAGACCGGGTGGATTCAACACGTAAAATGTCAAGATTCTCTCAACAATGAATACATTGTGGACGTAACAACGCGGCTTTCTTTTCGTCATTTCGCTCCGACTCATTTTCTCTACGAATAATCATGTTTTAATCGATGATCAAGAAACCGAAAACACAAAATCTCCCAACAGGACCATTAAATTTTTGATTTGCCCATTTTTGCTAACATAAAATGTCCAATAACATAACGCATCTGTAAAAATACTTGTCTTTCACCTTTCTCCAGGTACGATGAATAAGATATTGTGCGTTACACTGCTCTGCGTTGCAGCAGCTTCTGCAGCAACCAAGACTAAGACAGCTGCAGCCAGTGCCTCCAAACAAAGAGGTTTCGGTATTGGAACCCACGATTACCACCCAGAAGTTGTTTCAGTAGGTCATGGACACGGCGATCATGGTTGGGGAGCATCCACACATGGACATGGTATGGAGCATTTTGATACAAGTGGATATTCGTTTGTTTCTTTCTGAAAAGTGAAACTTGGAGGTGACGCTCTTTCGTAAAAAATTGTAGGAGGAGAATACCCAGCTCTCGCTGATATTGTTGCTCTCGTCTTGAACTTGTTGGTGCTCGCCGCTTTCGGAGGTCTTGTCTACCTTCTTCTGTCTCCCCTCCTCAGTGACGATGGACATGGTTGGGGACGTTCCAGCTCCTCTCCCTACTACGATGCCGTCAAGGATGGAGGTCTTCTCTCCCGTGTGCTCAACTCCATTGACTACGTCGACACCACTTTTGCCGTCCTTAAGATCTCTGGGGATGGTTGCCGCAAGCGTATTGCCTGTGAAATGGAACGCACTGCCGGACGTAACAAGGTCTTCAACTACGCTACTGGCTGGTTCAGGTAAGAAGAAAGTCACCTCGTATGCCGAATCAGTATATTGGTGCAACCACGAAAAATATGAAGAATGATGATCACCAACGTCATCATATCATAACAATAATCATATAATGAGAAAGTAGCACTACTAATAATGCTTCAAGTGGCAACTCAGCTATCAGACGACTGGTTGCCCAACCCTGAATAGTAGAAGGGAAATTTCTAAAATGTCTGGCTCGAATATATTACTGAAGTTAGGAGCTTGAGTTTTTTGCATGATTTGCATGATTTCTCTTTGGTTTCGACTTCGATTTAAACTTGTCACTGGGTCAGTGTGGTCAGGCTAAGCCAGTTTTTTCCCCTTTCATGATAATGATGATGATGTTGGTTCGGCTTTTAAATCATCACAACGTACAAGGGATTCAATTCTAGAAGTTTCATTCAATATATTAGCAAGAAAAACACATTTGTTTTTGCAAGACTTGTTCCTTGGCCGTCGGCCATGTTGCTAAATTGTTACACCAACGTGTTTACAATTTTTTACGCATCCGGTCGACAATGCACATCGTATCTGAAAAAGATGGCGTTCAAAAAAGTCGTTCTCGCTTCCCCCTTTTGTAGATTACTCTGTAGAAACAATTTTAATGAAAACGTGACAATGAAAGTCATCATACATTTTCGTACACGAATGAATTGTTTGGACCTGAGAAAAAAATTAAATTAATAGTGATGATAATAGGCAACAATGATAATGACACCCATTTTTCTTTCGCTGTCTATAGAAAACAAATGCGCAGCATGGACTTGTACAAGGATGCTGTGACCGCTGGCGACAAGCAGGAAGATTGTAACACCATGTACCCTGACTGTACCTACACTCTTGTAGATAAGGTCGGCAAGTGGGTTGGAAATTAAGTCTGGAGACTTGCCACTCTTAACATATAGGAACAAATTTTATATCAGTTAAAAAATACTCGAAAGGATGGGAGGAACACATTAAGGAGACGCTTTTTGATCATTTCACCTTCGTCGTCATGAACTATGCATTATAATTATTATTATTGGAGAAGATGCAATAGTAATACTATATTTCATTGTCAATGTCAGTATAATATTATTATATATCGTCATCATACATATATATCATCTTCATCTGCCTTGTCATTATTATATTATTGTTAATTATTATATAATTATTGTTATTTTATTTTTGTTGTTGCTAATATTATATATCTTTATAATATTATTGTTAATTATTATTGTCTTCGTCCAAAACAAAACAAGTAACCAAAAATATCTATGTATTTTATTCTTTGTTGTTAAATATTGTTGATACTGAGTACTAATTTATAAAAGTCTGTTGTTTTTTATATTAAAAATTTTCGTCAGGTAATTTATAACCGAACGTGACAGACACAAACTGTTGGTATTATTAGACATGGAACCGGTGTTTCTTTACTACTTTTTAAAAAATAATTACTTTCTAGACCGACTTTTTTTTCTCTCACGTTTACTATATTATTGTCCTGTCAAATTCATTTTTTCTCCTATGTATACTATTGACTATATACTTACTCATGTACCGGTTATGTATGCCCGAGTCAAGTATTTTAAATAATACAGTTCTGAGGTTTTTCGTTCTGACAACCTCGCTTATCTTGCCAAAAAAAAACAATAAGAGTCGTAGTAAATTTATTTCCAAAAATAATAGCACTTGTGGCCCAGCATTTTAATACGACGTAAAATATGACAAAAATCACAAATCATACAAATGCTCCTTCTTGGATGAACTTAAACTCGTGGTACTTTACTCGTTTCAGTATATTAAATTATTTGTATCCTCCAAGTTCATTCGAACATTTCATTAAACATTTATGCAATGTACGTAAGGTCTTTTGATACGGATGATCATTTTTCATGCACTGAACCGTAAAACGAATTCTAAAACATGCGCAATTTGCAAGATAAGATACGGATAATCGATCATAATCAGTTTTGTTTCTGTTTGGTTTAATTCGATACGTAAAACAAAATCTTTTTTAATTGTCTTGGAATATGGTACAGCTTTTTTTTATAAAAATGTTTCTATTTTTGTATGAAAATAATAAAAACGAGTCTTTTTAAAAGAAAATAATACTTAACAAGTTTGGTTCTTCTATCATTTTAGATGAAAAGTTTACCCCGTTGATTGACGGATTGTTGCTGCATAGTTGGTTCTGGGTTAATTATAGCTTTCTGCATTGCATTGCAATTCATTCGCATCATATAATAGTATTGTAAGAGTAGCTTTCATTTTGTTTTGGTTAAAAACTACAAGTATCTACATTACAAGAAAACGATGAAAATTACATTAAGAAGGAGAATTATATTTACATATTGTACACAAACTGAGCAGAAGCAATGTGAGTCTGTAAAACTGCATAATCGTTTATTGGCACTAAAACATATTATAAAAATGTATTAAATGTATTAACAACAATGAATAAATAACTTTCCTTTTCTTCAATAATAAATAAAATATGTACGAGCAGTGTGAATTCAACAACCTAAGAAATCGACGAAAACAAGGTTATCCCAATAAAATATTCGTCTCGCTTCTTTGAATTTACGTTTTACATTCAAATGCAGTAAATCATAGATTGATACTCATTATGAATTTTTTGATGATATATAGATTGAGTGAACACAGTTTGAAAATAATCTACACTTCGTTTCTGAATGTGGCAAATGCAAGCCTATCTTATCACAACTTAAAAACCGAGTATATAACATTAGAAGCTAAAAGAGTAAAATGTAGCTTTTCATACGCCGACATTAGGAAACTGAAGGAAAATGGCGAGCCGCGAGCCTTATTCATAGGATACGGATGAAATATCAATTCCTCTTGAGCTAATTAATTAATCTATACATTAGGCTATAATGAATACCATCAAGCTCATGATCTGATTTGCACAGCTAGCTTTGATATCATAAGAACAAAAACTCAGTACATATAATAGTTAGTGTTGCTTGACCCTCGTGTGTGTACATGGCCTATCGGTCGATTCTTTGTTTTTTATGCACCGAACAAAATAATTGTAGCTTCAAGGTTAAGTTACTAAAATAATACTCATTAACTATTAACTACTTTACTTCATTTGTACCCATTTCATTTTTTTTTTGTAAAAAAATATGTGCAAACTTAAAACAGCCCCTAAGCAAATTATGAATGATAGAAATGATATGTAGTCTGTACATCATATATTAGAAAAGTAGCAAATAGTAGTATTAAGTCGCACTATTTCGATTTACAAGAAGGATTCTCACAGATATGATTAACATAAAAATTATCGATTAAAATGGGATACAACAAGTTTGGGACATGTCAAAAAGATCAAGGGTATGTCAAGCAGGGACTTATCCAATACACTAGCACATGATAACATTTAAGATACAAAATATGTACATACTCTTATGGCTGATACGGTATTCCAATTTATATAACCATTGTATGAGTTAAATCAATTGGGTTGTTGTACTTTTCCGGCACTTTCGTTAACATAAATAAAAAAAATACAACATCAGGGCATAAAACGTCATACGATTCGGCCGAGTGTCGTCGTCGCTGCTGAGGTGCCTAACCTATTGTCCTGTCTTTAATAACGCAAATATTTGCTCGTACTGGTTTACAACTTCAGCTCATCAGGCAAAGCAACTTTCGCTACCTCGTAGAACACTCTGGAATTAAAAACAAACATTAATTATTATTAAAATAATGTAGATTTGGAGAGGGAAATCAATATTTATGTAACAATTTATATAAGCATCACATACTTGTGTGAATATTTCGACTTGATGGTTTTCAAATGCGCCTGAGGTTTACGCATAAAGTCGTAAAGGCGATGAGTGAGGTCGAAAAGATCTTCTGTAGAGTAAGTACTGTAGTACTGCATAGTAGGTGTCCATGAGTTATTCCCTTTCACCATTTTCAAAGCGAGTAGCAGTGCAGCTGCTGCCATCATGGAGTCGAGTGCGTCAATGAAATCGTATTCCATGAGAGACATTTCCAGAATATATCTGGCTAGTGTTAGAGTCTCCATGTCCAGTTTAGCGCACTGAAAAGGGGAAATCCACGATTAATCAAAACATAAAGGATTTATTAGTTTACAGTTGCTTTTCATAAAATCAAACGTTTACTCACTCTTGCGTAACGTCTTAGAAATCTATAGGACAGAGGAACTCCAATGTCAAATTCTAATGC
Organism: Willowsia nigromaculata; assembly: GCA_034700605.1. Taxonomy (NCBI): domain Eukaryota; kingdom Metazoa; phylum Arthropoda; class Collembola; order Entomobryomorpha; family Entomobryidae; genus Willowsia; species Willowsia nigromaculata. The sequence goes on from JAQIXX010000918.1 coordinate 38,548, forward strand.
TCTCAACATTTTTTCTTCCATCTGAATAACATCCCTCTGGGAATAGGCGTCATCACAAATGTAGCAGAAGTCATCAATGACAGGAGGACACCGTTCCTACAATAAGGGATGGAATTTGAAGTGACAGAATTATTGCAATATAGCTTACAGGTTTTTTTTTAAATGAACACTTACATCATATTTGGCAGCAATGTACAAAGCTGTTGTACCGACAAGTTGGAGCTTGTCACGCTTTACGATGATTCGTCCGAGATAGAGGTCAACCAACTTTACAGCCAGGTAGAGTGTTTCATGGTTCATTTCAAAACTTTCCTACAGTATAATTACATGATTTAGCAATTAAAACTAAGCCCACTATTGTAACAGAAAAACTGCATAGTTCCATTTGGATTTTCAAAATAATTTCTAACCTGAACTTCGACCATCCAATCAACGAGGATACTTCTCATGTTTTTGTTGAGCTCAGTTTGTATGTCCAAGTACTTGCTGATTGGAAATCTAACTTCTCGCCGCTTGTAATAAGCAAATATTTCACCAGCATACAAACCAACTTGAAATGGATCATTAACTGTTTCTTTGTCAAAGTCACTAACACCCTCCGGCAGTGTGCCTTCGGGTTTCTCAGTAGTTTCCTCGTTCTGTATATTAGGCTGTTCTTCAACAGTTCTGAAAATATGAACAACAAAACAAACTGATTGCATCGCTTTTACTACACCTAATACGCATTTTAATTTTATTGCATGAATAGATATCTTACGTTGAATCCTCGTTCTTTAGGTGCTCCAAAATAGGTGTACTGTGCGCCGTCTGATACATGGACTCTTCCTCACTGAGGGAAGTGGAGGAGGAGGAGGTCGCAACAGCCTGTTTCTTTACGTCTTCCTCCTTGATAGCAAGTTCAGGTTTCTTGGTCATGGACCTACTTCTTCTAGTGACCTTTGCTACGGGCTTGTTAACTTCCCTGAGCACTTTGGAAGGCTCTGGAACTGCTGTTGGCTTCTCCTCACGCTTCAAAGGCTGCTCATTTCCTTTCAAACTTTTGGAACGTGCTCTTGTGACGCGTGATTGGTCTTGGTGGATGATGGGAATCAAAGATGGTCGCTCTGTCTTTATGTCCTTGGACTTCTCCATGACTTTGCTCTCCTTCGTGCCATTTTTACCTCCAAGTGCTGCGGACTTCTTTTTAGTAGCCTGAATAAAATTAATAATGATACAAAATATGAAGTAGTCTAAACTATGAGCTATGATTAAGGACATGATGATATTTAAATACATATCAAAATTATGTCTTACGTTAGTCAGATCACCTAATGCAGAACGTTTCTTTGTTTCAACTTTCTTCGGCGAAATGTCAGCTTTCCTCTTGTTTCCGCCGAGTCCGATTCTGGATCTCGAAACTTCACGTACCCGATTCATTTTTAAAGGGCCGAAGCAACAAATTTAGCTAATAGTAGAAATAATACAAAATTAGTTACATGTACTAAACAAATTATCTTCCAAGTAATGCAATAGTATATTTCTGAAAGATTAAAAACTTACCTCCAAATAGTGAATTTTGGCAGGAATTAATGAATTTGTGATGATGAAGAGTTCTTCACTTAGTACGTACGAACAATACTTTCGGTTTCAATCCACTGCTGAGTCTAATTTGAAGAGTAGGCAAAAATCAAAGTACTAAATTACAAAGGTAGTTCAAGTTCATATCAAATAAAAATTGTTATGCTTATTTACTATAAAACCATATGACTGAAATTCATTTGACAAAAACAAACTATAATGCGTTCCAGCGATGGGTTAAGTTACCATAACGATTATTTTATTATTTAAATATTATACTTGCTAATGAGAGTTTCCAACAAAATAAATATGCGTGCACTCAGTGCACCCTATATAGTACATGTAGTGAAAGTCAAATGAAGCCAATATTGATAGTAAACGCGAACACACGCGCATTCGGATTAAAGATCATGAAAAATTCACTAGCTTTCAAACGTGAAATAAATCAATGCGTCTTTTCCCCTTTTCTGGTCGATCAAGGGGAATAAAAGGGCAGCCAAAAGTAAGCTAGTTTGTCTCGTAACACATGAATAAAAAATAATCCAGGTGTGCACGAGGATTTCAGTGAATAATATACTAATTACCTATTCCGAAATAAAACAATTCAGATTAATCCCGTGTTCAAAATGACTTCCATTAAAATCAAATATGGCTTCCAAAAATAGTCACAAGACCAAGCTAATAAAGAGGATACACGATACAGATAATATGACCAATATTACATTTTTATGAATGAACTCTGTATCTAACTGAAGGACTGACTTTAGCTTTGTTAAAAATTTAAAATAAACTAGAACAGATACACATCTAAAAAGGCAATTCCTATCCAGGTAGTATATAAAATGAATAACGCTAGTGAATGAATGCTTTTACATGCATCATGATGCTTTTCTAAAACTGACAATAATTGAGGACACTGACAAGGAGAGTGAGTGAGAGTAGTTAGTAGAAATGAAGTAAGTCAGATAATGTGGAAAAAAGAAGCAATCACCCTTAATTTTCTTTGTACTGCATCTAATATTTAAAACTCCAACATGACTACTATATATAGTTAAAGAATGGTCGTTTCTTACCAATTACAAAGGGAGTACGTTTCACTGGATTGATGGTCACTGCTCCACACCAAACTTTGTCTTCAGTTCCATAAGCTAATGAGGAGAAAGAGATAAGAAGAAATTTAAATGTAATCGCTTAACCATTTGCATTTAAAAGCACAAGAGCACCAGCAACAACAAACCAACGAACGACACAAAAATTGCATGCAAACGACGAAAAAAGTGAGGAGAGAAATTGTAATTTATTACCTATTTTATTCGGTTTTAAATGCTCAATAACAGAGATGAAGAAAAACCTTGGTGCTTACACAGAAGTCAATCGTTAGAACTGCTCAACCATTTGCTCTTAATTAACTTTAACTGATGGAAAAATAGTTTAGAAAAGGTCGAGTGCAAAGTGTATGGATTTAGGAGGGAGCTTGAGCTTGTGTAAGTCAGAGCAGTTGTTTGTGCACTGCCTCGGTCTGCCGCACCGTATCTCATTCAAGCTCCCATAGACTTAAAAAAAGAGCAGGCAAAGCAGCTGAATGAAGTGCTTGGAATTCAACGGTCATTGCATTTTCTATTCAGAAAGAAATAGCTCAACGGTCGACACTTTCTCAGGATTGGCTTTGTCCAACAAATGGGGATGGACTTTTATTTCTGCTCTACACTTGAACTCTACCTTAAAATCAAGGGATATAGAGAGAAATATTAAATGTACATATAAAATATATGTGCCTAAAAACTATATTTTAAGAACTCGTGCATTACTGTAACCTATATCTGCTTCTTCTTCCATACATCATGCAAGCATTTTGTCATGTATGTAATGTACTAATTTAGGATTACTGGTAGTGTGTGTGGCATCTTAAAATGTAAGATTTGGTTGCGTCGCACAGTTCGTCCAGGCAGCGGAAGAGACTTCTTTGGTCATTTTGTTTTATAGCGCTGGACTGCGAGCTGACCTACAAAAATGCGAGCGCTGGGTTCGCCAACAAAAAATACTGCCAATGTGACAATGAAAATTTGCTATTTGTTGATGTTGCTAGTAAAACGAGATCTATAAAACTTGGGAATACTTTGATTTTGCATCTTGCAGCATAATATATAGTAAGAAAGTCTTCTGGTCTCTCCTTATTCTTAGGTCATAGGCATGAGTATGAAGCTTGCAGGTTGCATGACATTTATTATAGTGCATAAAAATTACATGAAATTAATAGTATTAGTGTAGTAAAATATTCTCTGACAAGATCACTACTAGTAGGATCTTTAATGGCAATGCTTGCTCCTATTCATTACTACCATCAGGCCTGCTGCCTGTTAGAATCATCCAAAAACTCCAAAATATAGTTCATTCATGCAAATCAAAACATCGACATCGAACGCGACGACCAAAAATGCCGTTTAATGGAGTCTGTAGTGTAAAATGTACTTACACAGTAAACGTAAATAGCATAGGATTATTTCGTTATCCTAGAACTTCTCAGTAAGTGATAAGCTTGGAAAAATGAATCCTATTTATTTCGAGGTCTACAAAGAATTTGAGCACAAGAGCGAGATACTCAAAAGTATCATGTTCGTTCTGTGAAGTGAAAGAAGAGTCGAGTAGCTAGCTTTACGGTAGCTAGTGCAGTGAAAATTTTTTGCACTGGAAATACCCCGTGCATTGCATCATTTTGTTTTTTAATCATTCATGAAATGGTTTATGGCGTGGCACAAATGACGGATTTTTAAAAACTGGAAAATGGCAGTTGATTCTATTCAATTCAAAGGATAGTCATTGCAATCAACAGACAGGGGAAAGAAAAAGACATCTCCAGTATCCCCGTTTAATGAGGTTGAAAAGTTCGAAAGACTAAATTCACTTCATACATACTTCATAGAATTTTTATGAAAATCGAAAATGCATAAATTTAAATTTATCAATGCTGTGTTATCCAAATACCCTTTGCATTTTTGAATGGTGACAATAATTATGAAAAGGTATTTACATCTTGGATCTTGTGCATTTTAATAGTTTGCTAATTGCTGTTAGGAATGTACATGCATGTTTCATTTAATCTTATTCATGTAGCACCGAATTGAAATAATTATTTTCTGTTTACAATCTTGTGCCTGCCTATTAGGGCAATGAATGATTGTGTTTATGTTCATCCTCAAGTCAGTTGACTGTTCGGTTAAACGTCAAACATTTACTCTTTTTTACTTTGAATATCATTTGCTCGTGTAGCTGGTTACAATACCACATATAATAAAAAGTTATGGACTTGTGCAAGATGAAGACCTCAAAGAAGTGAAAGCACACAATCACCAAACCCGTCCGTCATAGTAATTTTAATGACAGTGACAACAACGAGCCGTTTCCATCTCATTCCACACCGCACTTCCGCCGCAGTGGAATGAGAACTTCAGCGACCTCCATCCTGTGAACAGGATAACCATTCGATAATCAGTGCTCTCTTCTATTCTGTTAATTCTGTAGTCTGTATGCACTTGTATGCAGTATGCACTCTCTGTGTTTTTACTCCTCCTGGCGCTGCTTTCGCTCTACTCCGCTTTTTTATTACATCGCATCCAGCAG
>JAQIXX010000919.1:0-43681 GCA_034700605.1 Willowsia nigromaculata
TGGACACTTGTTACTTTATGCTGATAGCGAGTGTTTGGTTCTAGGAGCAAAAGCTAATTATGCATAATGAGATAGCGGGTGCAACTTTTGTGCATAGTGCTGGTGCTTTACTTATCTCTTGTTTATGGTGCGCTGACACTACTTGAGATAACTCTGATGCTTAGCTTGCTTCCTATTTCTTTATCCATGATTGCATGCTACTTCTTTACCTAGAATTGCATGCACATCTTAACTTCTCTTTTCTAGGATTGTACCTAGCTACTAAAGTACTTTACATTCTAGAAATACGAACTATTACATTTTATATAAATCAAATGTATGTATAGGGTTTTATGCCCCTACAGCAGTTTTGTTTTCCCGTGTTGCACCAAAATGCACTACATTTACTCCGACACATTGCACGGTGGAATAACTTATGTCATGTCCATTTCGACAAATGTTATCATTCGATCTTTCATGAAAATGCATACTAAAAACATGGAATACAAAAGAGGTAATGAAGAGTATCATAATTATCATTACATAATGTGCTGTTTTCAGCAGTCGAGTGTAGATTTTTCCACTACCACCTTTTATTTTCAAGGGCACACCCAGTAACACCGCCATATTGATCATTTTTATCCAAACTGTAAGCTTATCGTGTAAGTATGTACATTCGTGTGATAAATTTTGTTTACCATCTCATGCTGTTACACTCGATGCTCCGAATGTTTCTACTTTTCATACTAATGAATCGAATGACTCAATTCATTATGACACTTGATTGACACACTCAAATGGTTACTTTTGTTTGAGGATGAGGGACCTACGAAGTATGTTTTATGAATAGTGCATAACTCATTGCCATATGTGCTAGTTGCCCTTTTAAGTCATCGGATACAATACTTTGATGATTTTTAACAGCTACTTAAAAAGGGTTTCGTTAAAAAATGTCATTAAAAAAATTTTGTTGTACGCTTTGTTAACCCGCTTATTACCTCTTTCCTTAGTCTTCACTTATTTCTTGGCACTTTAAAAAGTATTGAATCCATAATAACTGAAATCTTCCCCAACTCATCCCAGCTTTCATTTTCTAACGCATCATCTGACAAAAAATGCTTAGGAAATCCCTTCTTCTCTTTTTTATTCTCAACTCCTCGGAGAGTCCAATCCAGTCCAAGCCAAAAGCCCACACACAGCAAGTCATCATTTGTCATGGTCCTGCACGGGAAAAAGAAGGGTTATAGCATGTGTTCCATTGTTTCATTGCATTTCACTTGCGTGCCTCTGCTAACATGTTACATGTCCCATTGTGGTTTGCTTATTTGATGCATTGTGACATTTTTCTCTATTTTTTCATGCCTTGAGAAGAATGGAAGATTGGTAGGCCCACCCGCAAGACCCATTGACACGACATTTGCCTGTGAAAAACATACATTACATTAGGAACACCACATTCTTTGTTATCTTTCATATTATATGTACCTTCATTATAATGGACGACGGAATGACATGAGATTGTAATAAAACAGAGGGGAGCTTTCTCATAACTTTCTTTTATAAAAAAACTGATTCCTATCTCTTTGAAAAAAGTGGAAGGTTTATGAAATGGGTTTCCTCTGGAATATATGAAGTTGAAATCTCATAATGCACCAACGACCGACAGTGACAAAATGTATGTGAATTTTATGAGGAGGATGCATACTCCACTGCACGCGAACACGAGCATATGACTGCGCTAATGATGATGATCATGAGAGCGATAACGACTTTTGGGAGGACAGTGGGAAATGTTATGCAAGGTCAGTAGAGTCAGTAAATTCTTCAGTGTCAAGAGACAACCGAAGAAAATTATGATTTTTTACTAGGAAATATTTTTCAACAATTTAGTAAGGAAAAGCCGACACAGCTTTTGAGAAAACCGTGGACAAAAAGGTATGTCGCCTTACTGGAAAACAATTTTATGCTTTCTCGCTATATTTATAGCTTGCTGTAAATACAAATGGTCTGGATGTCGAATGATTCATTGTAATTTTCCTTTCCTTTAAAGATTCAAGATCTCCACGTGTAATTTCAGAATCTTTTTCAGCAATAGTAATCAGGGAAATTAATTCATATGCACATGTACTCTCAGCAGTCGCTGATTCATCTTTCAATCATTTTATTCAAATTCTATTTACCTGAAAGACCACCGTTTGGATTATCGTATGAATATGTCAATCAAACTTTCCAAACTGTCAAATGAATATTCTTCAAAAAATCGTATTGACTCTCGACTACATCCTGAAAAAACATCTTGTTTTTGCAACCAATGCGTCTCTCGTACGCAGCTTCCTCATTATTTTGTTTTTGTGGCTAAAGTCATTGGGGTTACCCGTGCAGTGCCCTCTGGACACGCCATATGACAAACTTGACGTAGACATTTTTACTATTTTTCATAACTTTTCTAAACTGACGATTGTGATGAATACTAATTCTTCTATGCAAATGAACCGAAATTTGGGTCTTTAAAACACGGAATGAGAATGTTTTTGATTGAGGTCACTTCAGACAAGCTTAGACGGACGAAGCTGCTGTTATTTTGCAGCGATGGAAAATCAGAAAGAGCAAAATGACTCGATCAATTTAAGAAACATTTTGATCCTCAGTTGTGGGTTCATGCTGCTTATGGCAGCGTGGCTCACCGCTGCAGGAATTGAGGTACGTTTTGAACAATAATAAATAATGTATTAAAATTACAAAGAGAAATAAAATAAATAATATGCTTTTATCTGAATTTGGGGTTTTTCTAGCAAACCATTTTGCAAAGTGTGCATGTTGACGATCCCAGCTTTACTGGGGATGGCTACATCTCACAAGCGATAATTAATGGCGCATTTTCCCTGACTAACTTTCTCGCTCCAACGATTGTCAGCTTTGTAGGCGTTCGGACAACTCTCGTCGTAGGAACATGTTTCTACACATTTTTTATCTCCAGCCTTTTATTTCCAAATGCCTGGCTACTTTATGGATCTTCCGCTTGTATTGGCTTTGGAGCGGCCAACGTGTGGGTGGCGAATGGGATTTACTTCACAAGAAGTAGCACAAGAGAAACAATTGGAAAGTACATGGGAATGTACTGGGCCATAATGTCAATTGGGTGGGTAAAAACACATCAAACTAAAAGGAGATGCAATACATGGAATTTGTAATCATCTCATTAATTTTTTTCCAGACAATTATCAGGACATGCGTTTGTTTTCTGGAAGTTCCAAGGAATGAACCATATCGACCAAGGGACACGTTTCTTTGTAATTTCTATCCTGACTTGTCTCTCAATCATGGCTTCTGTCACGTTCGTCTTTCTTGGGAAACCTCCGTAATAAGTGAAATTACACACTGCTTCTTTTTTTCGCAAACACGTTTTTCATTTGACTAATTACAAATAAATGTTCTTTACAGGCGAAATAAAAAAGAAGTGGATTCCAGATCCCAAAAGGAAGGTGGCACTTCATGCAAAAATATTTGCACATCTATTACGCAACCATTTCGTTTGCTGAAAAACAAGCATATGTTGCTACTCATCCCAGCAGCAATGTATAACGGACTTGAAATAGCATTTTTCACAGCTATCTATCCAACTACGGTTGCATTCACTGAAGCTTTTGGGGGCGACACGAGAAAATTGGTAGGTGTCGCTGGAATACTTATCGGAGTGGGATCAATGGTGGGAGGACTCGTATTTGGCGTTGTTGTTGACAAATTTAAAATGAAATCTAGTATGTTCCATTCAAGCAATTTATTTACTCTATATTTTAAACGTGTTGTGCAACCTCGCATTTATCCAATTTCCCACTATTCACCACTAACAATATTTTCAATTTACAGAAAGGAAATTTGTAGTGACATCATCCTGCGTAGCTCACTGTGTCTCGTTTATCCTGATGTACCTGAATCTTTCAAACACAGCATCTTTAGCTCCAACTTTAGAAATCTCATGGATAAATCCACCCTCCATCCCCATCGCTATGCTATGCGCTTTCCTTCTGGGCCTTGGGGATGGTTGCATTTCACCCCAAATGTGTGCCTCTATCGGAGTAATTTGGCCAGATGATCCTTCCTCAGCTCTCGCCATTTACAGATTCTTTCAGGCAGCCACATGTGCAACTGGATATTTCATCGGGACGCTAACAGGCTTGTACAATCAACTCATCATATTTTGTGCTGTGACGCTAGTTGGCACTCTCTCATTCAACATTAATGAGGGACTCATTGCCAAAATGGATGAGTATCCTACGAATTCTTCCATTGTGCAGATTACCATTCCAGACAGGAAAATGTCTGATGGATTTGTTTTGAAAAAAGAGTGAAAAATGGTTTAAATAAATAAAAACAAATTCTTGATTGTCATTTGTCAACATGCTCGTGATTTGGTTTAATGATTTGTAAATCCAGAAAAGCAGCAGAAGTGTCCACTGACGATTTTCCACTTCACGCACCAAACTTTTATTTATCAAGCTTATCTGCGTCTCTGCTTTCCACAGAGAGACAAACTGAGTCTGTGTCTATCGATAATCCTGTCATTTTTACCCCCTAAGGCTTACAGCCTGGTGTACATTTTTTCCACGAAAAAAAAACACGAGTAATCCTTAGCATAACCCTTTCGTCTCTTCCTATTCAAGATGATCAACCATTTTCACTTAAGTTTTCCATGTCATACATTTATTTTATTTTCTTGGATATTTTTCCTCTCATTTGGGAATATTTTTTTCTGAGACAAGTACAAACTATTTCTACATCTTTCTCAAGAAGTAAAGATGAGTCTCACTTGTAAAAACAATTCAATCGCTCATTCCACATGAGAGACGCACTGAAAAAAACTTGCCATCAGAGAGAAATTCTTTCCATTCAACTTTGTTTTTCTTGTTGTTGTTGAAGGCATCTGTCATAGTTTATTAGTCTCACGAGAGATTCTTCACTTCTACCTTTTTTGAAAATTCTTTGTTTATTCTGCTTTTCCCTTTCACCAATTTTCCAACACTTGTAGAAAAATTATTTTTCTCCACAAATATAGAAGAGGCGACAAGACGAATGAAGAAACTTGTTCTTCGTGATCGCTGATGGATTCCTGTGAGTATTTGCTAGAAAAACAATATCGACACTTATAAGTTGAAACAATTTTTTTGTCTTTGTTTGCCTTCGCATATTCACATTTTTTGTAGAAAGAAGTAATGGAAAGCATGGAAAGTTTTGAAAATTAAATGCTTCTGGGTATTAGTTTTGCTTATCCGTGGAGAAAACTTCATTTCTCTGAAATAAAAAAATAACAGGTTTGTATGCTACCTCTCTAGTCACAGGTTACATAACTCTGCATAGAAGTATTGACATGCTCCATCTTTAATCTGGAGTGGTTTACTTTAGGTAAATAAATAAAATGGAAGAGGAAATACTTTAAAATACCTCCATACCGCGAACCATCTATTTCTGCCGGTATTCAAGTTAAATGTAGGTACTTAACTCAAAAGTTTTTTTTCCTTTTCGAGGCAGGTAAATACCAAGAATTATTATCGCTTTTGAGCTTGTAAAAATGGCACACGAGAAACTTTTTCCATTTCCTTGATGATGACACAAACACGGGAGCACTTGGTACGGCAAGAATATTGCATTTTCGAGAGTTTTAAAAATATAAATAGCTTTACATCAGCATCCGCAATAGCAACTATGAGCATTAGCGTGTTTTTAGAGCTCCAAAAACTTTGCGACAGCATGATGTAACCATTGATAAAAGTTTGTACTATAATATTTTGCGTTTTCATTTATGAAAAATATATGAGCATACTTGAGAAAATTACTGGGGCACTGTGAAATCCTGAAAAGTAAAACATTTGCTCATGTTACACAACCGGATATCGTGCTCTTGTTCTTATCAATACAGTAATAACGAAGACACACAGCTAACCTTTAAATGTATGGCTCCAGTTTTGCTGAAATTATAAGCAACCATGTATTTTTACATTTTTACGAGACATCCAATTTTAGAGTGATCACTCCAGAGTGAAATTTGACAACTTTGCAACGTCTTTGACCAAATGATGCCATTATCGTTTCCATTATTTATATAGAACGTTTATGTAAGTGCCCACTTCAACAAGTAGCTTTCTTTTTAGCACTTTATTGTATTCGCTTTCTCACTCTCATGTCATAAAAGTTCATCATCTTATATTTTGTGTCAAAAGAGATATTACTTCCCACCCCACGCTATTATGTTTTAAGGGAAAAAACATTTTGTGACATAAGTGAGGAAAATGTATTCGAAGCACATACACATTTTCTAGATGTACGTGAATATAAAAATCAAGATGTGGGAGAATGGAAAGTGGAAGTGAACATTATTACATGGATGTCATGCATATTACTTATTTTGAGTAGTTCAAAAAAGGGTTGTTCACACCACCACTTACATACTCTCTTTTATTTTAGTATTATTATGAGTGCCACGTCTTACATGATCATCATGATTTTTATGACCTCACAATTTTTTCCCCTTTTTTTCCGAAAAATAGGGGTGATCTCGTGAAATATGATGTAAAGGATGAAATTTTCATACAAGGATGCTTGTGAGGTTCTTGTTATAATCATCAAGTGTCAAAAAAACGGAGCAGCTCGTTGACAAGAAATGTATTTTATGTTGACAAAAGTGGGGCAAATTGAAGCGCTTTCTTTTAAAACAATTTGTTAAAATGAACAACGAACAAGGATAGTGGATTTATAATGGTAGATGTGAAGGAAGGAATCGAGTGAAATCAGGCCTGACTTGATGATGTAAAGGGAAGGAAGTTGCCCGCTGTGAAAGATCAGAATCTGGCATCTCATCTATCTCCCTCCCTCCAAAACACTTTATTTCTCTCTAGCGTAGCTGATCTGATGAGTGCGGAGGGAGAAAGGCAGGCGGAAGGAAGGAGCAAGCCACCGCAACAGGGTGTAAGTAGGTTCTCAGCTGCTGGTGGTGTTGAAGGAGAAGGAAAGATGAGAGGGGAAAGGGAGTCCTCTTGAATCCCGGGAAGAAATCCGAGTTCCGGCTTGGCCTGTCCTCAACAGATTGGATGCGAAGCTCTTTGCTACATCAGCCTCGCCAGAGGAAAGCTAGACGGAGTCACCGGCGACTCGAGAGAGTATCGCGAGTTGGAAAATGGGGGAAATGGAATTAGGATAAAAAGGTTTCCTGCATGGTGTCGTGATGATCTCATCGTTCAATGTGTCATATACTGAATCTGACGACATATAATATCTTTCTTCATGTATCAGCAACCGTACACGTTAAATGAAACTCGACTCAATGTAATTAACCGGTTGTGCAACCATAAGACGAAACACAGCGCCTTTGCTTTTTCTCATTTTCTGGTAATTTGTATCCTCGACCTTTAATTCTCTACACTTTTCGCATTCCTGCCTTACTTGTCATTACATTGAGCATATCCATCACATTAAGTAGCGACTTGGATTAGCCAGATAGAAATGGTATTTTCTTCTTTATTGCTGATTTTTGTTACACAACATCACATGGGTTTTATTGGAAACCATTGGGCACAAACAGGTGTACGGTGAAAGTCAGTCACTATCTGAGAAGAACATATAGAGAAGGTCATAATCATTATGCGATGATGAAAGATGCCATATAGTCTCTTGCGTCATTATCATCAAAAAAGCATCATAAATTGTCCTCAACACAAATGACATCTTAAGGAGTTTCTTACGCACGTACTTCTAGCATTTTTACAGCTTAATTTTTATGATGACTGCTTGAGAGAGTACACCTTCAATGTTGGTTGGGAAATGAAGATAATCAGGACGGAATCCATTTGGGTATTAAGTGCCTTGAAATCTGTCTTCAATATTGTCCACAAACCGTTCATACATTTTTATGATGATGAGTATACTACGTTTCATGGAGAAAGGATATTCATTTTTGCGTTTATCGTTTTCCTCCTGTTTTCTTTGTCAAAGCATAATGGCTACCGTATCGTTTCTGTTACATTTATAAATATGTCGAATGGTTTTCAATGTTTTTATGTTAATAGCTTAAATGGAAGATAGACATTAGGTCTAAATTGAGAACAATTTTTCTAGATACTCTTTGTGTACGATGTCAGCCATCTTTACAGTCTTAAGCTTTTTTGAAGTTACATGTCAAAAGTTAAGAAGAGAAAGATTAAAATTAATAGATGTTACATAAATTTACTGCTTACAATTTGGTTGAAAACAATTTCGTTGATTGAAATGAGGACAGGGTAAGGTAATGAGTTCGGTTTGTTGTTCGGTATTCAAGATTTTTCTACACTCAAAAATAGCATTTGTTTCCTAATCTTTTAACGTTAAAATTACAGCGTCAATTTATTTTTCTTATTTTGAAGCAAGGCAAGCAAGGTAAGATATTTGTAAAAGGCAAGACATGAATGAACTCATGTTTGTAATTTAATACTTATGTACTCCTTTAGAAAACCTAGACTTAACACAGTTTAAAACGGGAACTTTATTTATAATTTTATTGTCCAGCCAAGTGCCTTTTATGACTTATAACCTTACAAGAATGCAAGGTTTCATAATTTGTTACAGGGAAAGTTTCATCGACAATGCCCAGTTTATATTGACATAGATGCTTGTACATTCTTTGCCAACATATCACCGCAGAATCAATCAAAGCAAAATTCATTCAAAACGTTAAACGTACATATAAAAGGTAATCGTTTTGCTGGTTTTCAGAGAATGTAACTGAATTTCGGTTAAAATTGGAGGGTGTAAGTCCATGAAAATCAAACCGAAAACCAGCAACTTTTCCCGTTCCTTTTAGTGCTATTGTTGTTCATGATGCAGCCATGCTGTTTAAGGAACAAAAACTTTCACTCATTCGGTTTCACCCTCGGATTCTCCACGCCATTCCACAAGGACGACTTTGAACAATTTCCCTAAACTTTTCCATTGACAGGTCATTTATACTAAGGCGACTACCTACGTCTCCAGAAAGCAAAACCAGACGCAAAGATCAAATCCTTCCCTACCATCATTACCATAGTCTTCACCATGAAATATATAAAAATCACTCTAGTAATCTTCAGCTTCGTGGTACTGGTAGATGCAATGTCCTTCTTTCCCTTTCCACTACCCATTGTCATGCATATGTGTGTTTACTAGCTTTATTTTAATGCTCTTTTTCTTACCACTGGTATGCATCCAATGTCATCACTGGAAATTGTGTGCTCTCATCCCTTTCCCACTTTATATACAGGGCACACACTTTCGGAGTACTTTCTCCAGGTTTTTTCGCTTGATTTCACTGAGGAAATATTGTGAAAGGGGTAATGCATTTCAATAAACAACCAGTCTAGCAAGCATAGAAAGCGAAACATCGGATGAGAAAAGCAGATGCATTATTTTTTAGAATAAAACGATTGCACTTTGCTTTGTGCAGTTCTTCTTTTGACTGAAAAGTATGCATATATTTTCAACAAAATGCGGATGAAACGGATGTCCAGTGAAACGTTGAATTGAAAGCGTTAAATGTATAAAAGCTACAAAATATTCTACCCTGCTTTACCATGCATTAGAGAAAAATGAAGTGTTTGTGCAAGTTAAGATTCATCGTTTAATATCTCTCAAAGATGTGAAACCTTAGAACGTCGCCCTATAGTTAAAACAATTTTTTGAGAATTCAAGCAAGATTAGGTTGTTTCCAGTCAAATAGAGAATTGTGTGCATACTAAACTACTAACATTTAGCTAGTTAAGGTCAAAGGGAAGGTAATGTTCGTTAATGGAAATAATTTTTTTTTCTCCAACTACTAGCTTGTTTGCTTATCTCTAAAAACAAGTCCAGCGTCACAAGTCACAACACATTCCTTAAAAACCATGCATGATAGTCACCTTAAAGAAAAAAACCAGAAAATATTCAAAGTAGCTATACAAATACTACAAAATAAATGTGCATTCTCGTAAAATGCACTTTTTCAATGCATAGTAAATCCTATTCTGTTGTGTTGTATTGTAAACGGAGAAAAGGCGAAGTGAAAAAAAATGATTGTCCAGTGCAGCCTATAGAAAGTTAAAAGTGTTCAAATGCTGTCTAAAAGCGTGTGGATTAGAAGAAGGTATTTGGAAAGTAAAATAAATCTGCAGAAACTTTCTTTCACACATTTGAATGCCAAATCTTGGCTTTCTCTTGCTTTCAGTTCATTCATTTATCTTTTCTTTGGAATGAAGTCGTGAAAAAAGGGGGCGGACTTTTTCTATACCTACCCCCAGTTTCTTCCCTTTGAGATAAATGGAAAAACGTTGAGGAAAAACTCTTAGAATAATAGTTCTTCTGTATTCTGAAGGCACTTCATACCACAACACGTGTTTTACTTCTCATCACTCAAATCGGTCCAACTCAAAAAAAATCAAATACACACATGCAGAAAGTGCGTATTTCTGTGCACAATATATCCTCATATTTCTCCACCAGACCGGTCAAGACCTCACATAATATTAAGTTGTGATCATCATCCCTAAGCAAGATCTTCAAAGACTTCAAAGAACTTTGATGGAGTAACGATTTAATAGTGACTATCTAGCATTAACCAACCAGACCAGAAATCGGTTTGTTTTATAACTTTTTTTTTACACACCCAGTGATTTTTTCATTTTTTTCTATGCTACCCACTCATGTCTTGACAGTCCATTATGGCGTCCACGTGCCGATATTATAATGCAGGTACACACTGAAAACTAAAGAAGATGAACAGTATTATATTTTGCTTTGGATTTTCTTCAAAAGGACGCTTAATAGTTTGTGTCAGGCTCATTGCAAAAAGAGAGGATTGAAGATCAAAAAGGGTTCATATGATAACGATCCCAATCTTGAGCTTCATAATAATTTTTCTTCTCTTTTTATATTCATTACTCAAGTAAAAGAAACCATACAACAGTCCAGATTGCTGGTGCTGCTCACTTTTCATCTTTTTTCTTTCTCCACTCAACCAGTCAGTCTCACTTTAGTCTCTTTCTTCAGGGGTTTCCTTGAAAGAGAAAGTATACTAATAGCACACATGCGAGTGAGTGACTTTTTTTTAACTTAAACTTTCATCAGTTATCAGTTATTTCGTCATCATGCCAAGAAGAGTATAATATTTTATGCCCTCCAGCAATCTTTTTTCAGAGATCGTTTTGCTTGATCTTTTTCAGGCTTTAAGTATGCTCGTGGTCATGATTGCGTCTGTAGAGTTCTCAGTATTGGTAGAACAGGCGAGCAGGTAGTGGAGGCCAAGAGGATGTGGTAAAGCAATAAGCTTTTATGCCTTTTCATCTCAATAATAATCCCGAACCCTTTTGTTCCAAAAGAGAAAATTTAATGAATAATGAATATGCAAAGTGAAAAAAGATGGAGCCATGTACAAAAATAGGTAGAGAGGTAGCGACGCAGAGAGTGGATATATATTAACTATGCAAGCGTTATAACATTTCATTCTCCTTTTCTTTGCCCCTTTCGATCCTGTCCTGTGTGGACTTTTTTGAAATTCATGAGGTTGAAAATGAAATTGAGTTTCTTCGCAGACCAAGAAAAAATAGACACATCCTTTTCTCTCCTTTAAAAATCCGTCTCGTCCTTCTTCATTACATTGTAAGATGTACAATGTTAAGTAAAAAGTCAAATAATATTGCAAGAAAAAAAGTAACTTGAAAGGAAAAGGGGAAAAGTTACTTTCTTCTAGTAACCTTGCCCAGAAAAAATACTCCCACCTTATTGTGCTCTTTCTCAGTTTTTTAAAGCGTTTGAAATCGTAACAAAAAGTGATTTTTCGCTCACTCTTTGAAGCTCTTTTTCTTAAAGTGATTCTCATCATTTCATTGCAATGTGACATGTCATGTGAACTTGATCACGAAGAAGGATGATGATGACGAGAGCGAGGTCGTGTAGTCTGTCAGAGAGAAAAAAAGTAATAATACGGAGTTGGCCTTTCCAGACGAAGAGAAACGGTTTTGATTTGATGTTTGATCATTATCATCATCATTGCAGAGATGAGATGACTTTTTGGCACTGGGAGATCACAAACTAAATATTATACTCTAAGGTCATACTTTTCCAATCCGAAGTGAAAATGTTCCCAAAAATGAAAGGGAACAGGATTCAAGGCTGATTTTCCAAAGTATTAAATGTTTCAGAGATGGAAATGAAGTGGGATATTTTTAGCTTGAAAAACTTTAGCTTAGTATATACAATTTTCTGAGAAATTTTATGTATCTACTTCAATACTTTTTTTCTTTAAAATTGAGACAGTTGAGAGAAGAGATGAACTGAGATGATGATAATGAAAAAATCAAAGACATGATCAGAAGCAGACAGACGCAGACATCCTAATCATCAGTATCATTGCTTCTGGCCTTTTCCATGTAATCAAGTTCAGGTAAATTAAAAAATGCAAAGAGAAAGAAAGACTGAAGGGGGATGGGAATATATGAATGGAAATGAGAAAGAGCCAGAGAGTGAGTGTGTAAAGTTAAAAGAAAAAAAAAAGAGATGAAAGTTAAGTAAGTTTGTGTGTGCCTAGTAGACATGACTCAAACGAGTTAATATTAGTTTTTTTAACAAAGCAAATGAAAAACAATAAGTTTTTTTGAAAGCTCTTTCTTAACATGTTTTTCTTCACGATATGATCAGGGTAAAACTCAATATTGTATTATCACGTCTGTCTTTTTCTTCTTCAAAAACATGGAGGGAATTAGAATATTTTAAAACATGCTTATTTTATACACGAAAGAAAGCAAAAGGGGAAAGTATACTCAGAAGAATCAATCTTTTTTTCGTTTCCTTTGGCCATCTTCAACAATGGGTATTACTATTACCTTTGTTGCAAGTCGTAACAATATGTTCTCTCTCGCTAGTGCACCGAAACATGTTGGATTTTCTTTCGTTTTATTTGCCAAGTTTGGTTTTCTATTTTGTGTAAAAAAAACGGGAAACGTGAAATGGGAAACAGGTAGTATATTAGGATTTCCTTTTCCAATCTCGTTTTCCTTCTTTCACTATTTTCAGAGGGAGGATGTAAAGTAGCTAAGTCTCTTGTAGAGTTTTTCTTTAGTTTCTTAGCCAGTCCAGTAAGTTTAGTCAATGGAACCGACAGGAACACAATGGAGCTCTGGTAAGACGACTGAGAAGCTTTCTGAAGAAGAGAAAGGTAGCCTTACTCAATTTCTTATTTCTTCCCAAATAAGCATGTTAGGTTACATAAATAACTATTTGCAGAACTACAACAATAATGACATTTGTGTGTGTGCATTTTCACTTTTTCCTTTTAAAATCTTTTCCTATTATATTTCCTTGATTCGTCCAACCAAGCTGTTTATTTATGGTGACTTAAAAAGAAGGAAGAAGAGGGAGACATTTTCAGAAGGGAAAAGTTCTTCGGATTGCTTGCAAACAGACACACGGGCCATGGGATCAGAATCACAGCTTTTCCAACAAAGAAAAAGATTCTCCTCTTATTCACAGCCACAATCTCCATCCGCATCCAACGAAAATCAACCCAACCCGGAAAAGTAGATTTACTCTTTTTCTTCTCTAAACTTTTTTCTTTCCTTTTATCCCTCTTGGAAATGTTTTCAATATGTGGTAACCGTCATGCGGGATGGTGCAGGATTAAGATTTTCTTTCTATTTAAACCCATTTCAAAAGTTTTTTCAGAGGATGACGATCACGATACGCTGCACTTGGAAATGATGGTCATGATGACAATAACACTTTTGAAAAACATCTCACTATACAATTTTATCCGGACCACGGAGAAGGATTACAGACAAGAAGACGAAGGGGTTGGTTTTCTATATTGAAAAGAACTAAAGTGAAAGGGTTGAAAAATGTTTTTCCTGAGACGGGTATCGATTCTTCTAAAATCTCCATTTTGTCCTTCATCACATTTTGATCGTTGAGCATCACTGCTAGCAAAATTCTGCTGAAGAAAAAAATACAATAAAACCATGATCAAAAATCAAATAAACACAAAACGCATCACGACTTTGATGTACGTGATGCTTGAAATGAAAATCAAACACACGATCTATCTGAATGTTTTAGTCATCAGGATTTGTCTGGATGATAGCGAGCCATATTATATTCCTTCCTTATGAGTCTTTTAATTACGAAAGTGTAGCCTGGAGCATCAACGAATGTGCATCATTGTTTGCTACTGCCACTACTGTTGTTGCTCATCTTCATCTTTTGAAAAACCAACTACTTGAAAAAAAAACCATAATCAGCATTCTCAATTCCCTCACAGCACTCCTGAAGAATAAGCATGAGAGCAAGTGGATTTTTAGATGATTAAGATTAATTTCCTTTTTTTCGTATGAAGATGATGATAAAGCCATGCAGGATCAGCAAACAAACCATTTTCAAGAATAACAATAAACAAAGAGTCCATTAACATGAATACATTATGTGCAGCCAACAAAATGCCGTTTGTATGTCGGTCAGCCAGTTTATAATGGAAATTCCGTTTTATTTACTGTTTTCTTCCTGATATCCCATTATGACCACAGACTAAACAGCAAGTAGGAAATTAAGTAGCCAAAGATAAACATATAAAATAAGAGACAAACAAGAAGCTTTTCCAGTGAAGTGGTTATCTCGTCTATTATGCATTAGAGCATGTTTGCAAACATGCCAGGCCAAGGGGTATGTATATTATCACCAAGCTTCAATAATCTACTACGCTACCTACTACTGTTTTTGTACATCCATCAACCTGACAGCCAACATTCATTAAACTCTTGATTAATAATGTACATAATTTTTTGTACTTGCCCAATCTCGTCTGATAATGACTGACCGCAGTGGGACAAACAATGATGGGGGATCCTGAGAATGAGACAGTAGAAACAATAATAACGTGATGGACAGACTTAGACATGTGTCATAACAGAGTCGAGGTCATACGGGTATTAATATGGAATACATGAGGAAAACAAATACGTGCATAGTTTCAATTTCAAAACGAATTTCATTTCTGAATTACCTACCTACTATTGTCTACTCCACCTGTGTCCTTTTTGATGAACATTTCATAGTGCAATATACCGTTACCTTGTCCTGTCTTTTATTAATAGGACACATCTATTCCATATTATATTCATGAGCACGTGCATACCTAATCCTCGGTAGAGTCTTTTGTGCACAATTTTTGGCGTACTTATATATAGTCACCATAATAGTTACTGTCTCTACTTGTGTTTGAGGTCAATTAAGCATATTATTACACTAAATAGACTAAAAACTTTTTTCATCATTTTCTTCTCTTTTCATATGGTTCTCTACATTCCGTATCCATCCTTTACTATCCTCATGTCTTCACCATTATCACGTTCATATCATCGTTCTTCCCATTTCATTCAAGGCCTCATCCGTACAAAAAAAAACCGGACACAATTTCAACTCTTTTCATTGAGGAGGAGAAATCCTGCGTAAAACGTTCGTAATTAAATTTTCAAATGGGACGGATATAATTAAAATGAACAGTAGCAGCTTTCCATGTCACACAATGCACAAATACCCGGTGTAAAAAGATACACTCTTTAGAGCTGTTATTTTCCGGATTAAATATTTTATGTCGTTCTCTTTCCATCCTTTCAGAGTCCGCATAGTATTTATTCCACTGGAGTAAAATGGCCGAAAAAGTGAAAAGCTTTTCATTATTAAATACATTCATCCATACTGCATGTTTTACATGTGCATAAAAAAGTTGTCTCTTTCGCTTTTTCCCTTGTATAACTGCCACTGCTGCTGCTTTTTGTGTTTATGCGCTTTCCTGCGTGTTAATTAAACCCCCTGCCGACATGACGCCGGTAGAATGTCAACGGGAGTAATAAGGGTTCTTTTATTTAAAATACTATACACAGCAGCAGCCAGACACTACGAAACACAAAAGGATTTTTGTTTGATTTCCATTCTTCTATAGCACACGATGATACAATCAAGCTTGTATATTTAAACTTTGGTGGAGGTATAGCAATAAGCTATAATTTTATTGCATATGCTTTTATTTACCACTAAATACTTTACTAGTAAAAAAGTTGGGTAGGTATACAAGTGACGATATGGTAGTGAGCGCTCATCGGTCTCTCTCTTTTGCTCTCTGGGAAAAATTAATGTCTTTTCTATGTAAATCTGTCGAGAAATACATCACCAGTTTTAAGTGGAAAATACTCACCGTGCTAGAGCACAGGAGAGAGAGAAGATTTTCAGGAGTTTTGAGTTGAGTTGGTTTGGGGATGCTCTCTCTGAGAGTGTGACTGACAGAAGGAGACTAGCTGAAGAGCAAATGATGTAGTGAATGTCGAATGCGTTTTTTGTGATGGTGGCTAAATTGAATTCACACAAGACGAGTGCATCACTAGTAGTTTAACAATTCTGACTCTGGTTGATTCAGTTGTTGAATTTCACTGTACACAAAGTCTTTTTCGTGTAGTGCATGCCCATCACTTTCCAGTCGTGATCGTCATCTAGTAATCAACATTCTCATTTAAAGCTATGTATACTGTAAGTAATCTGTCTATTAATGGATGCGATATGATACACCCATCATCTATCTATGTACCTTCATTCAAGAAGAACAAGTTGCTCTCAAATGGGAAATCTCGTTTAGTCAGCTAGAAATAAAGTTGTGTTGATCGTGATGGCACTTCATAGTGAATATGAGCGTCTTCTCAGAAGAAACTAAAATGAAAGTATGTAGAATGGCATGCAAAGCAAAGGCCCATCAAAGATCAGATATTTAATCCCGACTGCCTCGTCTATTCTGCAGTGCTCCTGGAAATTCTAAATCTCTACTTTGAATGAGAAAATGAACAGAGTATTGAAACGGGAAGGCATTTAGAATGACATAGATGGTAGTAATAAGGATAAATGATATTTTCTATTCTGGCTCAACGGATCATTTCTAGCCTTGAATGTAGATTTCTACAAGCAGTTTGTTAGATTTTTTGTTTTTCCTTTCACATGGAAGAGTTGGGATGATAAGCATAACTGAAGGATATAGCGAAAATAAGAGAGAGAGGAAAAGTTGAAATACTCCCACATCCAAGTAGAATAAGAGGATGTAAACAGCATCGATTTCAATTTCAATCTGAAGAAGACGAGTGAAATATTGCTGGATTTGACGTAATAAGTTTTTTGCTATAATTGATCCACTCACTACTCTACGCACACTTGAACATGTCTCTGCATTTATTTTGGCTTCAATTATCATCCTAGTTCTCTGGTGCGGCTGACGTCTTCAGCAGAAATTCCTTGTCGCTGGATCAATACGAGGAGAGTTTTAGTTCTAAGAAGTATTTGAATCTACAAGAAATACAATAATATTTAACCAGCATGTAGATATAAATCGCTTTCATGAATCGTGTTGTTTGCTTGTAATATGAATTATGACATGCTTTTTTGTTTGCCTGTTTCAAATTTTTCAATTGCCAAAGCCCGTCTGTGCTTGCTTTTCTCAAAGATTGCGTCGATATTAACATTAATCCTCTGTGCCTGTATTTCGATAATGGCAGTACATACTTCAATTTCATGAAAGAAGGCGGAAGTTGGCACACGGGAGAAAATCACAAGTAGAAAAGTGCGTTGAGTCTGTTCGTAGCAAATAGCGAGAGAAACTGTTTTGCATAGTCAATAAGTGTCCTTCATTCAATTATTCTGGCTTTGCATATTTTTCGCCTTTCATTTTACGTACTTGATAAATTTGCACGGACAAGGAACCCTCCTTCCTCTTTGTTCACTTGCGTCTTGATAAATTGGGTCTCTGTGTGCATGCAGGCACTTTGTGATTTTTTATTTAAAATAAGTTTGCGAGTAGCGGAATCATAGAAGTTGTAGCAATTTGTTTACACGTTTGATTAGTTTTTTTCTTGTTATTTGCTCGGGATTGATTTTTCTTCCATTCGCAGTTCGTTTCATTTTCTCTCTCAAATTCTTCGTTCCAACCAGAAGTGGAGCAAAAATGTGTATGCATGAATTTTACCACTTTTTTGTTTAGTTTTCTGGTTTTTGGCAGGAAAAAATTTCCTCATGTTCTATAAAACCAGGTGATTCAGTGTTTACTGAAAAAATGAATGTGTAAACATTTTTTACTAGGTATCAGCAGAAAAAAATATCATAAAATTTTCTGTCTGCTACTCTTCTGCTTTACTTGCTTCTTTTTTGTTTGCAATGTTTACTTGGTTTCACCCAATTTCGAAAGACTTGCAAACAAGCAGAGGGAATCAGTTACAAGAAAAGAGAACAAAAGACATAGTTTTATTCGGAGGAAAAGATTTTCTGCTTGTTTGTCAGCGGCAGTCAAGTCAATTTCAGCCGTCTCAGAACAAGACGGAAATTAATAACAAAAAGCCTCACCGAATTTCCGAAGACTTTCAATAATACTTTTAGACAGTATCACAAGACGTTGTATTTGATTGGGGCTTAAATAGTAAGTGAAAATTTTATGTGGACGCATGCAAAAGTAGAGCACGCTAGAACATATGCAGTTAGTTAACATGCATTTAGATTCGATTTTGTGAGTATTTTAAGGAACAAGTTGAAGCAACGAAGTATATTTTGGATATGCACATATTATTTTGTAGATAGGTATGGCCAAATTTCCTAATAATTCATAATTCTGCCGACTAGCTGCCCTCCTAAATATTTTTAAAATGAAATATAGAAATGACAGATGCATAATATTTAATTGCTTTTTTTTAAATGCGCGCGTTTATTTTATCCCACTATAACCTTTGTCCTTTTACCAGTTTCACCCACTCAGAATTGCTTCTTTATCGTTTGTATGATATAATCCATGTCATACATCCACTACTTCATTGTCCTTGTCGTGTCATTGCTCATTATAATGTTTCTCTCTAGGTATGTATGCGGTACTTTTTTGCTCTTTGTTGTCTCCCCTCAGGTTTTTGTCCAGTAATGCCCTTTTCCCAGAATCTTTCTTTTGATGTGTTCTGTCAATATAATCTCTTCCAAACTCTGCTCCTTACTCCATTCAATTGAGTTGTTATTCCAACCATCGTTCTCGCTTACACAGCTCCTCCCAATAATTCCCCAGTTTTTCTTTTGAACTTTCACCGCCCACAAAAACCACCGTCATCACAGCTATCATCCGGTTTCAATCATTTCTCTTTGCGAATCAAAAGAGAAAAGCAAGTTTAGCGTGTTTACACAATGAAACTTTTTGTGCTGAAAAGTGTAAATTTTTGCAAATCAGCATTTTATTGTTTTTCCTTTTGCCCTTCTTTTCCATGTCGCTCGTCTCTCTCGCTCTAAATCAGCTTGTGTTTGGGCAAATTATCTCTTTTGGCAGTTTTCACTTTGTTCATTCACACCGTAAAACTGCCAATCGTCTAGTTTTCCATTCTTTTATTGAGAGAAAAAGATGAACCAGGAGGAAAGTGTTTCCCTTTTTGTTTGTATTTCCTGTCAAGAGAACTTCAATTCACGGAAACTTACACAATGTGGTTTCCGCCATTACTGTCATCGATTTTATTAATATTCTGGGAGCACACTTTATAAAAGCTGGTAGTACATTGGCGATCATCCCTATCATAAAAATACTTTTTCTACTTTGGAAATGAAAGGAATCATTCATCAGGGGTACAGATGATTTAGAAGAACTTTCCTATTAATATGTGACGTTACATATTTCTTAATACTACATCATAACACACAAAGCGCTTTTTCTTGACTTGATGTGTTTATCGCAAAACACATGAAATATGTTGCTATCTTGTGTGCAGCGTAACGTGTCCGTTACGCTAGATAGACTTGTGTTGCAAAAAGTGACTGCGATGGCAGGTATTTTAATGGAATACCAATGAAGCTTTTCGGTATGAATTATTGAAAGGGGTTGATTGAGCAAACAATTTGGCAGTTCTTTTCCTGTTTATATTTTTACGCGTGTTGTGTGCTTCAGAATCTGACTTCGACAGTTTAAATGAAACAAGTCAGTTTCTCCTTGTCAAAAAATATCTGAGCTGTTTTAGCAAGTAAGTGCAAATGAAAGACATATGCCAGCTTCGCCAACTTTGGATGCGATACCTGAAAGGGAAATAGGCCAATACGAAATTGAAGGTACAATCTCATAAGTTCTCAAGTTGAGACTCATGAAGATATAGTTTACTAGTGCCTTTACCTTACATGTCACGGGAATACATTTGAGGCACTTTACAATTTTGTCGTCAAATGTCAAAACCCATTTATTTTTGTATCCCTATAACCTGAATCAGTAAAGTCGAAGCGCAAGCATAGTTTCTGCAAATGCAAATCTCACTCCAGTAAGTTGTAAGGGAAAGTTTTGATGCATTCCACTTTGTGTAGGATTAGAAGGTAGGTAAATATTATTAAATAAATCCTAGTTTCACAGAGAAATCGGTTTTATTTCTTTTCAGTCTCATCCATAATAATAACTAGCTCTATAAGATGAATCAGATTCGCCTATAAATAGGTTAAGGGAACAATGGAAAGTTGGATAGTTGGATAATAAGCTACCATTGATGATGACGGTGAAAGTATCAAGTATGCACACAAAATAACCCATTTTCTCTTTTGTTCCTTACGGAAAAGTAATACGATTAGAAGAAACATATCCATTCAGGATACTGAATCAGATACTCTGTACTTTTGCAATACCATTATCGTTCACCAAGAGGATGTACAAAGGAAAGGGCACATGACTGACTGTTATTACTGGACTATGTGTAGGACGCTATAAACTTTGAGTACGTGAATAAAAAGGGAAAAATGGAAGTTATTTAAGATGAAGTAGTAGAAGGCATCAGTACTTTGTACTTTCTGTCCATGGTCTAATGTACAAAGTGAGTTTTTTCCCTTGAATCCATATTTAGAGCATAGAGCATTAGATTACTACTTTGAGGAGATGAATCTCTCTGAGAGAAAGTAGATGAAGAAGAGAAAGTTGCGAAATTCAATATTAAGTAGTAGTACTTTCTCCCCTTTCTCTCTCTTTCTGTCTCTCTTTCCCTCTTTGCTTTTTTGATACACTAGCAATAAATATTAAGCATGTCCTTTCTCCACACACACATACAAATGCAGAACGGTACTCCTTTAGTCCACTTGTTCACTGCATTACTTTTGGGTGCTCACTAGATTTTACTGTTTTTTGGCGCAATGGCAGCAGAAGTATAAAGTGTTCACGATTTGAATAATAAATAAATCTACACTTGTGCCACTGCTGCCACCACCTCTCCTTCTTCATACTATCCCATTTGCCATTACAACTGCACTGCTTCTTTTTCTGCATCCATCTTAGAAACTGTGTTTCTAAATGGCTAGTAGATGTATGTATATGTCCTAGGAGGAGAAGAGGAGAACTAAGAAGAAGAGGACAAAAGAATAAAGAATGTGCACCAGTTTTGGAATTGGAGAAAGTAAAGAGAAAGTGGGAGAAAGTGAGAGAGTGTGGATATTACGACGCGGCTCATTTAAGGTACATCAACTCACATTACACGGAAGAATGCTGTTTCTACTGCTGGTGCTGCTGGTATAGTGTTGCCGTTATTTTCGCGAAAAAACACGTTTCTACATTTCCTTTTGTATGTGAAAGTAGCAGGCGTGTATGTACTATTATTTGGTTGTAAAGCACACACTACTTAACAATAAGATGACGTTTATTATTGCCAAAGTTTATTGATGCAATCATTTTCTCTCTTTTGTTGTTGCGGGTGCTGCGCTGATGATGATGCTAGAATAGAAGTAAATGCGGTGGTGAATGAATTTTATGGTGACGCTGTATTTGTATTCTGTACTCCCTTTGTGGAAAGTTTAATTTTCTCTTTGCTTCACACCAAAGCCAACAAAAAGATGCACTTTTACTATTAGGATCATCATGAGAATCCGAAAATGCAGTTTGGAATTACCATGCTGTGATCTGTTTTATGGCTTTGTTTTGTTCACTCTCTTTTGTTGGAGTCATTCATGAACAGATATTATTACACTATGGAAAATCAAATGCATGCACACAAGTGGCGGATATTGTGCTGAGATGAAAATTATGATGGTGGTACATGCTGGGGGTAAATGGGCTGATAGATAAGTTTGGCTTTTATTGCAATGATGGGTTAAAATTGAAAAAATGAGAAAATTAAAATTGAGTTGCTTGCCTGTATTAGCACTTCTGTGGTGATATTTCAGCATTCAAGTTGTGTCACAAAGGCGTTCAAAAAGTGAGTTTAGGCATGCATTTTTAATGGAAAAAAGTGCAAAATTGCTAGTTCATGTTGCGCAACGACTGCAACACAGCAACATCGACATAATAATCAGCAATTCATGTTCCCAATCCAATGTACAGAATAATTCGTTGGACTGCATGTTTTATTTCTCTAGACTCGATATAGAGGAGGAAATACAGTCCAGTTGAAAATTGAGGATTCGGCTCTAGCTTTATTGTATTGCATCATTTATTCATCTGAATGCAACCTAATATCCCATAACACATAGATTTCTCTGAGCAGAAGCCACCACAGCAGTAATTAGTAGACCGGAGGAACGCACAAAATCTTTCTCACAAAACCACCGAAACTGAAATGCTGAGCAGAGAAGAAGTAGCAGCAACACTACCGCACGGGTAATAAATATTTGAGGCTAATAAGTGCTCTTCTTCATGCGTAAATAATGATGGCAATTAATGGTGATTCAGGAAGAGATTACTACGTACTAGTGTACAATGTACACATACAGCAAATCAGAATAAAAGATTACACAATTATGTGTACGATTTATAAACATGCATGGTTTCTCTCATTTCAAAAAAATCTATACACTTGCAATTTCGCTCGGCCTGCATTGTCTTGAGCGGGGGAAAAGAATTTATTCGACTTCCGTGATCATTTCCAGAAATTCAAACACATAAGCAAGTAGTCTCCAACTCCAAATCAAATGATGGATGTGTCAAATGAAAATATACATAGAATCGTGTATTCACGTACCATCACGTTTTTCGATAGGAATTCAGTCTGATTGCAGATACGTAAAGGAATACAATTAAGAGATGAACGAAAAGAAAATATGATATTTATAAAACCTGACGTTTTTTATTTGTTGACTTGTGCAAACACGAGCATCCGCATTGTTTTCCTTTCATGATGGATTTGTAATAAATTACCAAATCAAATGCATTTCGACAGGCGAGAAATCACGGCATGGGTTTGACTGCCTTGAAACGAAAAGCAGAGTAAAAATACAATTTAATAAAATCATATCAGAAGATCGGGTTAGTGATTGGAATGGCTAGGAGTAATTTATTGCGACTGCTATTGTTCTGTTTTTCTCGGGAATGAAAATGGAAAGTGTAGAAAAACACGGAGTTATTGTACATGCACAGCATTTTAAGATGGGATGAAGAAGCTATTTCAATTGCTACTAAATGACAAGCTGGCAAACAAAAAGTGAATCCACTACTGACATAAACTCGTGCACAGGAAATTTTGCCTGGTCATCTTTTACATCCCTGTATGTTGTACTATATTTTGTCCAGCAGATAATGGAGCTACGCAAACTCATATGTTTTGTTGGATGACTATGCAAAAATGGGCGTGATGTTGAGCGATGAAAGACAATAGTGATAAATGTCGTATCCCACAGAGCTTATTTTGTGTGTCAGTTAATAACCTAAGATTGCCTTTTGAAAATTCACTTTCGATTTCCCTTGATTTTGCGTTCTTGTAGAATTGCTCGATTCATGTTGGGATGTCACCATTGTTATCAATTTCCTTTCTGACTGCTTATTTGATTTCTATTGTTCCTGTGTACGGCTAGGCTTGGTCATGATTGATAATAATATTAAGCATTATACCTATGACTCTTAAGCTTAAAAGTATCAGCACAGCTAAATTGTGAAACCTTATTTCATGTTGCCCCGCAGGAAGTTCTTGAAGTTTTGCAAATAAGATTCAGGGATCTCAAGGTTTCCACAATCAGTCAACAGTTAATAAATTCTTTGATAAATTATTTATTTATTAATCATAAAATCTTTAATGTTTAAAGCTAAGATCTACATAATAATTATTATCCCATCTTAATGCTCAGAACGCTATTATAGTACATGACTTCAAAAATTAGTAGATACTGCAATTTCTTCACCAACTTTCAACAAATTGATGACCGACGAAAGGCTGAAATGAAATGAACTCCAATGAAATGAAATCCCATTAATTATTGACTGTTATTAACCTAAATGAATTAATATGCTCAAAATTCGTTGATCAATTTTTTGACATCAAGTTTTCAGTTCACACGATATGGCCATTTTGAATCTCAGTAAGAATTTTAGAGCGAAGCAACGCAGACTTCCTGCTGGCTTATTAGTTTTAACCAACTTAAAACACGTTACTGAAATTGAAATAATTGTTGCAAGTGGCAAGGGGCTAATTATTAATAATGAGATGAAAAAATCACTTGGCTCAGTCTCTGGGTTTGTAGTTTCGTTACGTGTTAGATTGATAGTTTGCTTATAGATATTTAGGTTAACTGTGATAGATCATATTACAACAATCAATGTCCAAGCAAAAATATTCTTCAAATATTTGACATTCCCTGGTGCTCGAAGGGCATCTAAACAAACAGTTTCAACTTTTTTAATGAAGCTAATTATCTTATCATCCTCACCAAACGACTAAAGACCAAGACTATAAGGATAATTCATACCAGTTGCAAAGTGGCAATCATCAATGCAATGCTCTGTCTGTACATTAGAAAGTAGTTCCTGGTATTTGATTCAACAAAAATCATTACTTGTTCTGCTAGTTTTCAGTAGTTTTCAATCAGCAATTGCCTTATCATTTGGTAAAATTTGAAACATGTTGTGATGCCGAGAATATACTAACACTTTACGAGATAATAGAATGAATTCAATACAATAAAAAGCAAAAATAATTTCTCAAATAATGTTTCACACTTACGTTAAAATATACACGTTATGCAACTGCTGTTGAATTGAAATCACATAGGCATGTAGATGAGTGCAAGTTTCTTTGTTCCCTATTTCTAAAAACAGTAGCAGGCTGAGGGCAAAGGTGGCGTTTGTTGTATGTACCATCAGCCTAACTGCTAACTACTTTGTTGCTCTTCCCTTCTTCTGTACTACGGCTTGAGCTTTCAATTTCAATCCTACTGCGTATCCTCTTGCTTCATCTTTGCTTCTTTCTCGTACCCATCTCCACTCAATACACCACAAGTTTTATTTCGTGTGTCTATGATTTTCTACTTGCTCGATCACATACGCAATGACATTTGATTATGCAATCAAAAAATTCTCTACTTATATACTCGCAGTTTCTAGAAGTAGTAAACTGCTGTCCACATGTCAACTTCATTAGTGACCATTTTATAAAGTAGCATATAATTTACTGCTTCCTGGAAAACTAGTGTTCGATTCTTCATCTAAACTCTGTTGAGCTTATAATTGGTATTCTATTCTCTAGTTTTCCATTTCCATCCTCCTGCAAATACATAACTCTATAAACATAACACATGACATGTTTTTTCTGATCACAATCATCTGCCACGTGAAAACCTCACGACTTTTCAAATGCTATTCTGCTTATTGACTAAGGAACGCACGACATCTCATACATCAGTGTATACTGGTGGCAAAAGTATTAAGATTGTTTATGGCAAAATGTAAATTTTCTTTTCGTCACAGAGTGACGATAGATGAGATGTGTGGCTTGTTAGAGTATTTTTTACGAGCCTCATAAAACTTCTGGCCTTAAAAAGTAGTTAAAAATTCCATTGTTGATGTTGTTACTCATGATGATGATGATATTCTGCCATGCAGTATTATAGAGAAAGGATAGAAGGGGTAAGTAAATGAGTGCGATGTTATGCCAGACAATCAGCGTGCCACTTTTGACCAGCTATGCATGTTTCGTGCTTTCTCACCACTTCATCCACTATTACGCCATGTTCGCTAAGCTGTGAAGTTTAATCAAGAAAACTTGAAACTCGCATGACATAGCAGTTTCAGAGCATATCTACACGTATGTAAAACATTTTAAAAAGTCCATTCTACTCCGAACATTCATAACATTCTCGTTTAATGGGTCGTTAAAATTGGCTCGAAATTTAATTTAAAACCGTGAGTTGTATGAATACATGGCTTATGATCGTAGTTTATTTGTATTATCTATTATCTCTGTTATTATTTGCTTATTGTATAATATGAAAATAATTCTTTAATTGCAAACAGTAGTTAATACTTTGGAAAATTTCACGCAAAAATTAACCTCATCACGTGTAGTGAAAGAATGTACAAGAAATTTTATGCTTTCAATCTCCAACAATCTTTTTAACCACACGTATTTAAAAATTTACATTATTTTAGTTTTCTAACAATTACAAGTGGCGTGGTCGCTCAGTCTATTTTCTTGGTTTTTATTGCTTAAGAAAATATCACCACTTCTTCTTACATCCTCCTTGTTTTTCGACTTCTATTGAGATTCCGTAATATAAATGCTGCTTAATTTCATGCGCTTTTTCATTGCTACTTCATGTTCTTGAGACTTTAGTTGTTCCGTAATACGGCAAGGGTAAGATCATCAGGATTATTGGTCTTTTCAGGAGAAGAGTACGCACAATATGCTTGAATGCTTGACAAGTTGTTGGAAAAGTTAATGGTCTGCATCTGCATAATACTTTGCATGGGGAAATTAGTAGGAGCTGTGTAATATTCGCGGATGGTACTGCTAGCAAAGTAATGTTGAATAGAGTTAAAAGGCAAACTGCTATATTTGCTGCGTTGCTACCTTTGATTCTTAGAATGATGCTATAAACAAGACAATTGCGTTACACACTTCAAGCCCGCATAAGAAAGACAAAAAGGAAGATGACTACTGCATTATTTTGAAGCTGAGTTAGTGAGTGGTGTAGCAGTGGGAGGATAAAATTAGCACGTTTATGACAGCACTTAATGAGCGTTAAGCATCGTTTGGTTTTACACTTGTCTCAATAATTTTCCACAAGATGTACCATTACATAGCGTTGGACCCTGTAGTGTTGTGAGATAAATCCAGTCGATTCTGAAGTTACTTTAGTGTACAATGAAATTGTTGTAAGTACATACAGACACATTCCTTCGCTCAAGTACATGGTTTTAGAATAAGGTCTGTGTCAACTGAGTGCATATATTGTAAAACTAGTGCAAAACTAAACTGCTTAGCTTTAGCGGCGGACATGGCAGTATTTCAGGAATAAGAAATTGTACACACATAGATATGAACGTGACTAGCTGCACTGGGCACTCGACGTAGAGGGATTTTTGATACCAAATGCTAAGAAATCAATCCGATTAATCGGACAGGGGTAAAAAATTACCCGTTCTCATTTGGATATGATATAATAGGTATGCAGCATTCTACACTGCTACAAAAAGCCAAGTCCACTTAAACTCAATTTCGCACTGAAAACCTTAAATTAAAAAAATGTAATCGTAATTATTTATTTTAGGTATGAGAATATTATTATGTAATATGCTGATTAAAAGTAACCCTTATTCAGTCTAAAATTTTAATTCTGTCTATTGAGGGTTCTCCTTAAATTAAACTTATTGGAAAACCGAAAGTGATAAGATGTCTATGAAAAATGTTATTGAACATAGAGAGACAAGTAAACCCACATCACTCGACTTTCAGGAATAAAAGAGAACTACTAACGTAAGCACAAACAGCTTAAAAATTTACATCCCTTATGTCTAAAACTTACCTAATTCTTATTAATGATCTCAGCTTCTTTACTCACTTTATATATCCCCTCATATCATGCTCACTTCATCCCCACATCGGCTTACTCAACACAGCGAATCCATAGATTTAGACACAGTCAACATTTTTTGCGCCATCATCGAGAAAAGCAACAAACTATCAGATTTATGGGACATTTTACTTTTTAAATTGACTCCATAAATAGAGACAGTTCTTCTTTTATCCTGAATCTAACTACGCTTCCAATTAAAAGTTCAATTTTTGTCTTCTTCATTTCGTCCATAGTTTACATAGCAACGCAACAAAGCTTGGCATTTTTTCCCATGCAAAATTTGTCATAATAATTAACATTATGTACTTGCGTCAAATTCTTTATTTTCCTAAGTTTTAAAACAAGGCAAAACTATTTTTGGATTGTATTTATCACATTTAAATTTTATTTAATGAGCTTCTAAATAGCAACGATGATAATTATTACCCATCATTTTATACAAATTCCACTTTATTTCAGTTTCCCTTTGTGCGGCAGCAAAGGAGAAAAAAGTAGTTTTTTCTTATCACTTTTCCATCATCTTTCGGCTTGCTTAGGCAGTCACCACAGCGAAACCATGATGAGTTTCTCTGTTTTGTCAGCATAAGCAGAGATTTCCACCTACATAGATAGTTGCGGTTCCGGTGCTTGACTTTTGAAATTTTCCCTTTAACCACCATCCACTATAAAATTTTAAAACGACTTGTAAAGTTATAGTTGTAGACTTTTGTAGACAAAAACAGCAGCTATAATTCTACAACCTTTTTTGTTTATGTTTACGTTCTTTAATGTGAGAACGCACAATTATTTTGAACATTTAGCAGTCATCCAGCGATCATAGGATTTTCTAATGAGAAAGTAGCAATGCGAGGACAGAAAAAGGTGGGCATAATGATCTTATAATGATTGCACCATGTATTTTGCTGAGATTATTACCTTTGTCATTTCCATAAAGTTTCATGGCACGTTGAGCTTCGAACCACTTCATCCACTCAACCGGAAATGGCTACCGGAGCAAAGCATTTTCTGTGACCCTTCAACTTTTCATATTTATTACTGGTTGTATCTGTATTTAGTTCAATGATACCAAAAACTTTTCTCAGAGGAACACCTATCAATTAAAGCGTACATTTTAATTTCTCTTGAGCTTGCTTTGTTCAAACTGGCAAACCTATATATGGACGTTTTCTTGCTGTCATCGCAACAACGCAATGAATATCACAACGTATAAAACTTGTTTCTGTTGAATAATAATGATGAAAAAGTGGAAATGAGTAGGAATTGATTAGCCCAAAAATTAAATTGAAAAAAATATAACTTTCATATGGTTAGGTTATTTGTCAAAAAACTGCTTTTTTACGCATGATCATGATGTGAAACTGGTGATTATTTTGCTTAATTACTCTAATTAACGATCAGGGGCGAATAAAATTTCCCAGTTTTTCTTACTTTTCATTTCATTTCTTCTTTGTTGAGACAGAAAAGTGTATTTTAGAGACAGATAAGTATCAAAAGCAATAAGCAATAGTAGTTTTTGAATTTCTGATGATGATTTTATAAGCCAGAAAAACTTGTTTTATTAATACTTTTTTTTACAATGTTGGTACATTTTGCAGTAATAAAGCTGATGGAACTGTACTAAAAGACGCGTGTATTATTATTCTGTCATATTAAGGTACGTTTTATGAATAATTAATGTTTAATTGATAAAGTTTAATGAGCGCTTTCTACGAGAAAAAAAAGTTACAGGGACTCCTAAAACCATGAAAAACATTCAACCATTACCTTGCATCATAGTATTTAGTATTTTTTACAACATTATGGGTAAAAGAATATGGATCGATGACGTAAAATATGTTATCGTGCATAGCAAATTTATTTGGTACAGTAAGAAAACACATAATAGGCATAATATTTCCTAATTTTGAGACACTTCCTAGAACAGTTTTGTCAGCTTGAAAAACTAATGCATTTATTTCTTAACAAAAATGCAAATTAGGTTTCGTTTGATTTTTTCTAAGGGCACACACTTTCGTATTTTATGGATAAAAAGGGCATTGAAACTTTGAAAACCACATATTTCCGGCAAGTAACTGTGAGCAGCAGAAACCGCGCAAAGTGTAAGATTTATATGCTCACTTTATATGCATCTCTCTTCACCAATTTTTCATCCTTTCATCGTTTCACTCCACCACGACTGTAAGCACTTGCTTCTACGTCATCTCCAGAGACTCTGCGAGACGCGTGATACATGTAGACAGATAGTAGAAAAAATTTCCAGCTATAGAATATGATTGCAGGAGTAATAACAGCAGCAGTCGCAATAACGCAATAGCCATAAAAACTGAGAAAAAATTGCCATGATCCTTTTCCTCTGGCTACTTTTCTGTGCTTTACCCTGAAAACTACAATTTCTCTCTTCCTCCTCCTTAGTTTCCCGTTAATACTGCATATTATGGATCAATCTCATACATTTTTGAGCAGGAAAAAATGGCAAATAAGCTTTTATTCATGAGTGGGCGGTATTCATATATCCTCTTGAGAAATTTCTAATGTTTCACATCTGGACACTATCATCCGATGAGACCGTGCTGTGCATCTCTCTAAAGAAGTGTTGGAAAGATAGCGCGAGAGAAAGTGAAGATGATCAGGGCACACGAGATGAAGGAGAAAAGTTCTGGCAACTTACACAAATTTCCTCGGCAATTTGTCTGGTAAGATATTTACTATATTTGAGATAGCATTCGTAAATGAAGGGGCTATACCTACATTGCTCTTCTACATTTTGGAGACTTTATGATCTCACACACCCATACAACACGTGACCGCGTAAGCTTGAAACTTCCTGCGTACATTACATTTACAAACCATTTTAAACACACAATTATTTTAAGCAAATTTAACCATTTTTAATATTTACAGCGTACTAAATCGCAATGTTTTGAGAAACACATTAAAATTTCAGACTTGGGAATTATTTTTCGATGACATACCCTTCACAATTCATCGAAATAAGTAACTGAGAACCATTTTCATCAAATTTACTAATTTTAGGACTGTAAATGAATGCTGAAAAGGGGAAAAGTTGAAAGATAGTTTGTCAAGAAGACGAAAGCGGTAAATATTATTATTAATAAGACATGTCTTCTGATAAAACATGCATATTACGCATGTTGAGCATGTACCTAGAGTTACAGTTGGCATTTGCATAAAACGAAAGTGGGAGGATGAAAGAGGGGATGGTGACATAAACGAACAAATAAAAACAAACACATGGACACATTTACCGTAGAACAGAAAGGGATGGTCTGACAGTAAAAAAAGGATAATGTTGACTATTCCATCTCCAGAATAATATTTCATTTTCATACCGAAAATTCAAATCTTGCAGCAGTATTGTCACTTTGAATTGGGACGAATATACGGTTCTCCACCTCCACTATGAGAAGTCAAGCTTGCATGAATATTATATCATATTTTCTGACTGAGTAATGGACGAACATAAAATGGTCCGTTTTATTGTGTGTACCGATGTCGTACACAGAGAAGATCAATTTTATCTTTGTGTTTAAGTTATTATCCAAACGCATGATGCATCTTTACCAGCAGCATTGCCGGAACAAGTCATCATTATCCAACTCATCTCACATGTTACACAACATCCCATTACACCTCCAGCAAACACCACCACCGCTGCATAGCATAGACGCATTGTGTATGCATCATGCATAAGATCATATAACACGCAGTCATCTTTCTTTTTTGTCATTGTATTTTCTCCTCCCTTGTTGTTGCAGCGTTCGCCGTTCTCTAATTTCATGAATAAATGCATCAAATCCAGGAAGTTGCGAGAAATGATGAAGCTGTGTGCGGGAGAGAAAGAGTTGATGGATGGACATGACACGAATCCTCTTCCTGTTTTAAATGCACCATAACATATTTTCTCCTGGAACCTGCACTTACCTCAGGCTAACAATAGTTCTGATTTTCCGGAAGCAAACAAATCGTATCCGTCATATTGATCACATAATGCTATAGAATATCCACAAAAGAGAATACTGAGAATAAATGGTGCTCACGTAACTTTTGGAGATTTTACAAATCCCGGAACTAGATTACACGATGTATGCCTGGAAGGTGCGCACCATATCCCGCTAACTAATACATGGTCCATTTTGAATGAGTTTGATTAGCATATCGGTATCTCAAGAGAAGCGACCCCATGGTAACAGCTCTACTTATTACATGAATCATCATAATGTAATTAGGAGGAGCAAAAGACTCATTAAATCGTTTAAGTCTAATTTGCATAAACCTATTCATCACACTCATTATACGATATTAATATTATCCAACTAAACTACGAAATATGGCCCATCCTACTTTGAACACTCGACGCGTTTTTGTCTCCCTTTCGGGGACTAGCACATATTATAACAATGAATGAGCTTAACAGTAATTTTTTATTGTCATGGAGTCTCCAACATAAGAGATTTGTAGAAGAGAAGACCCTAAACAAAGTTATTGTGGAACTATCCTCCACACATTTTCACTTGGAGTAGCAAGTTTGGTCGTATTTCTTCATGAAAATTCAATTCAGTTTAGTTCACTGTGAGAATTCATATTATTAAATATGCGAGCTGTGCTTCCTGCCATCAGAATATCTCCGAGAGAGACGAAATGGAGACGAATGAGATACATTAAAATTAAACTCCAGCAGAAGAGCTAACCAAATTAGAATGGAGGTGGAGAAGGGAAGTCAGCAAATGAAGCTAGAGTAAAGGGTTAATGATACTTAACATGGAGAAGTGGATGTCATTGCAGTAGAAATTCAGTGTTCAGTTTACAGTAGGCGTTTTTAGAAGGAATGCGGCAAGGCACAAGGCCAACTTTTCCATTGTCAAGCGAAAGGTGAGAGAGTTACGACTGGGTCAATCCGTAAATAAAAAGCTTCGTTAGTAAATCCTCATATTATGTATAACGCTTTCTTTAAAGTATACATTTATGTAGGTCATTGAAGAGAGTAAAGGTGGATGAGCAGATAAATAGTCAACTGTACAAGTTTGTAATTTATTGTTATTTTTTATGCGTGCGTAAGTATATATAAGAACAGAAGACAAAGCAATGGCACACAAAAATATTTTAATCTTGCTCAGTTACACAGTGTACATTGGCTCACTTTTCGGTATTTTTCATGCTTCTTCTTTTGTCCAGGGATGCATGTCAAAATATGTAAATAGATGCGACTATTTTCTTCGTGGATGTTCTGCTAATCGTGCCAGGTTAACTGTAAACCAACAACCAACTTGGCCACTACTGCTGCACAGAAAAACAACAATGAAGTTTGTTTCACTTTTTCCACTCATGTTCCAAAAAATGAAAAGTTCTTGCTGGATATCAAACTTGAATTTAACACGATATCTGCTGCGGTGTCATGATTACTATATGGTACATTACCTAGTAACACTGGCGTGACGATAATGGCATGATAATATTCAAAGATAATCTTGACTAAGGTACCGGGTAATGCGGTTACTCTGGTAATGGACAAGATGTAGAGGTTTTAAGGATCCCATATTTGTAATAGGCATTTCACAATGTAATCAGCTTATGAAACCGAAAGAAATTGGGTGAACATACAATGGCAGTGGCACACACGATAAAAATTGTCTGATGCCGTATTACATTATGCATAGACTGGGGTTGTTACCTCTGTTTATATAAATAAACTACATATAGGTAAAAAGGCATGCGTGTTTGCATAACGGTATATCATTTTCATAAGGTTGCTTTTCTTGAGAATCTAAATTTTAAGATGCGAGTAGTATTTTTTCCAGTAGTGGATTGTGGCATGTTGTTGTTGTTGTTTTCCCGTGAAGAAAGATCACAAGGATTTCGTCATCATTTTTAAATTGCTCCCTTGGGAAATAAGGTCCTAGTCCTAAGTTCTTATATAGGTACAATGTGTATAAATACTAATCGGGAGTTCATGTTCAACGGTCTGAAGTAATAGGATGCGTATAGCATTCAGGTACCAGCGCGTTTTGTGATGATGACAAACCAGCATGACAATAAACTACGTTGTCCCTTTGTCCGGTTGCCAAGGTAATATTATTATGTGCTCACTTTATCAGAAATAAGCACTTCATTTGTTATATAAGAACTAATGTACGTGAACAGATCTTACGAAAAAGGGATTCTAGCACTAGACATGGTTTAATATACAAAAAATATATATACATAATGAATCAATATATACCAGTCAGAATCAGACCCAGCACAGAAATCAGTTTTTCAAACAAAGCGTCGCAGAGTCTAATTAAGTAAATACCGTATGAAAAACTGCAAAGTATGGAGTAAGTCTTATTTATGCTTGTTTCATTAGAATTGAATTACCAAGATGAAATACGGTATATCTTCACATCTTTGCTATTTATGTTTAGATTTACCCAAATTGTAGGAGACAAATGTACAAGTGACAATATATTGAATCTCTTGCTATGAATACTCTTATTTCAATGAAACCTGCAAATGCTTGTCCTCAAAATGGTAGCAGTTTCATTTCGAAAACCGTGAGAAACGATGAACAAGAGAGCTTGATTTCAATTTCGCCCACTCTGACTCTCCTCCTCTATTCTCTATAGCTCCAATTTTGCAAGAAAGAAAAGACGCTGGGAAATTGAAAGGATGGAAGATTTATAACGGGTTTTGTCCCACTAAAAACATCTTTCTGTAGTTTGACGCAGCCACAACTACATATCACCATGCATATTCCCAGAAGCACAAACACCCTATAACATGTGAACATGTGCAACATCCTCAAATTCAAAGACTAGCACACCACATAGATATGATGTGCCTACGAGATCCTGTTGCAAAATAATAACGAATTCATTTGAACCCT
The DNA here is from genome assembly GCA_034700605.1 of Willowsia nigromaculata. NCBI lineage: Eukaryota > Metazoa > Arthropoda > Collembola > Entomobryomorpha > Entomobryidae > Willowsia > Willowsia nigromaculata. The sequence continues at coordinate 34,673 of JAQIXX010000919.1, forward strand.
CCAAAATGCTCCACTTCACTCCAAAATGAAGATAATATATGTTTAGACCAATACCGCCACTCGACATACTTTTAAAAACTCTTGTTATATCCAGTATCACAATAGCAAATCCTCCGCCTACTTGCTCCCTTTTGTTACTGCCGTTGTTGTTGTCGCAATTAAAGATTTACGCACAACTCCATTATCTTGACGGGTAGGCACCATTAAATCAACACAAAATCTGCGTGTCGTGTCTCTTCCCTCTCTCTAATGAACTGTTTCTCCGGTTTGTTGTGTTTTGCAATTGCGAAATAAATGCGAAAGCATATCTCTCTATTAAATGGAGCATTTACCTTGAAACGAGTAACAACACTCCATAGAAAATCCGACAACGTGCCAATGAATCATTCCACTAAAATAACTAAATGCCAGAGAGAGAGAGAGAAATACCACCACCATTGACAATGTACTTGTATGTATCCCTCATGCCACACAAAACATTTTAAATAGACAACACCACCAAAAATCTCTGGTCTTCCTTCTTCTCTCCTCCGTCATGGTTTATTCTTCCATGAAATCTACAATCTTAAACGGCTCACTTGACATCCCTTGTTATCCTCATTGTTTCTCTGTTTTTTTTCTCTTCCTTCCATTCTCATCGTTCATCGTTCACCATTATTCTTTGTCTGCTTCTTTCTCAAATCAAGCAAACTGAAGCTCTCATACGCATGCATACGTCCGATATCGCACAAAAGTCAAAACAGAATAACATGCGAACATCAACCAAACCATAAAACATTACTTTTATTGCTAGAGCGCACGTAAACAATGCGGAAATCTGCTATTCACGTTCATTATGTCAATGTCTTCTTTCTTTTTGCATGGATCACAACGCTTGGTAAATTTCAGAATGGCACATTTTGTGCATGCCTGGCTGCAATCAAGTAATAATGTAATGTCATATCGTAAAAATACAGGCATTTGGTGCGACTTGAGGTGGGGATAACAACATTCAATTTAGTTTATTTCTTGTCTTCTTTTTTCACGCACCGGAAAACGGAGATGGCACACGCTTATTTAAAAAACCATAGATCATATAAACAAGAGAGCATACAAGTTCATTCTATATTGCCGATATCAAGATCATTCCCTATTCTTGCGTGGTATTTATTTTGCAAGAATCCCACATTCGTTTCCACGTTTTCCTCCATCTCTATCATCAGCACCACAAACAAAAGGTGCGCTTTGTGTAGCGTGAGCGAAAATCTATTTAAGACAAGAAGCAGAAGAAATGCAAAACCGGAAATATTATTGAGAGCTCGGAGAAGAACATCAAAAACAGTCTGAGAGACTGGAACAAATGAACCGTTGAAAATTCCAATTCTATTTTTTCTCTCGTTTTCCTTCCGTCTTAATCCACGGTATCCTCACGGGAGAAGAAAGAGGAGGAAAAAGGAAACGTTCAACTTGCTTCGTTCACTGTAAAAACGCTACTCGTCAGTTCAGCGGTTTTTTTGCCATTTTTGATGGATTTTCTACCATTTTGTTGTAAATATGCTGCTGCATCTCTATCAAGTCGTTTGACGATGAAACGCCGAGTACACTCTCACACTCACGCACAAAAATCTTCCAAATCCCGATGGAATTTTTCTTTCTAAAAAATGGTATATTGGTGCTTGTAGATTTTATGCTTCTGCATTTATTATAATATTTTGACTTGTAGTTTGTACTGGCATGTGTACTCAGCTAACCAATCGTTTTGTCTGTTGTCTTCAATACGTCATGTAATGGCAGACAAGAAGAAGCATCAAGCTTTCTCTATCATCTCAACCTTTCATTTCCCAATCTTTATACTTTTTCGACAACACAACAACAAACCAACAGGAATTTTTCCCCGGTTGGATTAGAATTCCTCCGGATATTGCATTCATTCACAAATGTATTTCCTAGTTTGCACTTTTCATCTTTCCGCTGCCATTTATCAACTCTTCCCGTTCATATTTTTTACTCTTCTCAGTAGACTTGCATTTGTGTTGTTGCTGTTTTTTCGTCAGTTCATTGTGTGAATGTCATATATGACGTTTCATGAAAGTTGAAAGCATGCATCCTCATTATTGTTGCTATATTAAGAAGCAACAACAATTTGCTCAAGAAAGAAAATGGTTTTGAAAAAAATGACAGTCAAAAGTCAAGTACTTTTTTTCGTATCAAACTTACCATAAATATGAAACATGCACATGAGTTTTTCCACCCCGTAAAAAACCATTTTTCGTCTGTCTGTCTATATCTGCATGTGTACGTGTGAGTGTACGGAAGAAAAGCTGTTTGCAAAGTGGCTTCATCATGGTGGCATGCCAGAAGAAGAGAAAACCAACATCAATAAAAATTGTGACGGGGAAGAAAAGAGCAGGGCGCGATATGAATATAATCTTGCCTCTCCATCTACTTCTTATTTATGAATGGTATTGCATTGCAAGTCTCAATCTATTTTGCATCTTTTCATTTTTCATCTTGAGGGATAGACGGGCAGCAAAGAGCATCGCATCACATTATTTAGGCATATTATTGCGAATGAAGATGCAATATTAGGTATATTATGAGCCTTTTTCCCATCCGTATTTGGTTTCACTTGGAGCCAAAAAACATGAAACCAAGAAGAAGAGGCAGAGACAGCAGCAAAAAAGCCCTATCTAAGCTCTCAGGTTTTTGGCGGTTTTGGCAATTTTTCCATGCACAATAACAAAAACAACCTATAGAAATGGCAGAGTACCACATTGAAATCTAAAATCGTAAATCCGAAAATGATGGTACATCTCTCTCTCGATCTCGTTTTTAGACCCGTCAAAGTGTTTGCATAACAGTAAAAAACCCTTGGATTTTTGTCGAGATGAGAATATACGCATCATCATCCATTTGATACCACCAAGCCAAGCCACCACCGTCGTCAGATCTTCTTCATTGACTTTTGAGCTGGATTGCTGTGAGGAGGAGAGTTGCCAAGATTTTTTCCCATTTGCAATATAAAGCTTGTATGTGAGAGGGAGATGGAGAATAAAAAGAAATGAAAATATGCATCTTTTTTCTTCTTTCTTGGAGGAATCAGAGCTGCAAGAGCTGAAGGAGTTATGAATAGGAGTTGATGATGGCTTACATGGCGGTTTAAGAGGTCGTAACAGTCAAATAAGTAAAAGCTTAGCTGAGAAGCGAATAGCTTAAAAACAAATAATATATATTTTCATATCATGAATTCAGTTTCTTCTATAGATTTTCAATTTCAAAATGATACCCGATCTTGAAAAAAGATTTTCCTTCTTATTTTTCTCATGAGCTTCGATTATTTGCAAGCAGAAGCCTCTTTATCAGGTGGAAAGGGTATCCTTGTAGAAGATTCAACTAAACCAACGGCTTGCATGTGTGTGTACAAGAGGAAAAAGCTACGCATTACTTGAAAATCTCTGATCAAAATGTCTGTCAGAATGACTCAACATCACTTTTCATCCTTCTTTCTCAGTCAGCAAAAAAGTAAAAACCTGTGAACAACTTCCTTCTTTTTCTTCCTGAACAACAGCAGCAGCCGCTCTCTTTCTTCATCTTGTGGTGCAGGTGTCTATCTACTCGTGTGCTCAAACACACACTTTTCCTTCATCGAGAATGAATCAAACGAAGAAAAAAAGTTTTCGTTCAGAATAAAAAAGGTAAACTTGGTTTCTTCACGGGTAAAGCAAAGCTGATCAAACGAAAGAAGCCTCTACGCACAATAAAATAGCAACACACGTCACACCACACACACACCACCGTCTTGTACACAAAGTCAAACATATCTTTACGCCCAATCAACCTGTGCAAACATGAAGACAGACATATAGAGATATGCTACTACTCTCCAGAACAAGATATTTCAAACTAAAGAGGAAGAGATGGATGAAGATCTAATGTGATCTGATGATGATGATGCTCCATACAAACTTTCCTATTTAATTTTTTAGCTCAACTTCCTAAAAAAAACAGGCGCGAAGAATCCTCTTGCTGACTTTCAGCAGAAAAAAAATTCATTCATTCCCTGATGGCATAAGACGTTCTGCATGGTTTCATTCGCACATCTTTTTTGGGGTCCAAAGAGACTGGGTTTTTTACCATTTTAAAATGATGACAGATAAATAAAAGTAAAAAGTCTAGAGTTGTAGGTAGTGAGCAGAGAGTGCGGAGATATGTGATGTACTTGCTATTATTATTACCTTCTGCCTTATCCTCTAGTGATATGTGCGTACTTTTCAAAAAAATGTGTGCACTGTACATTCCTCCGAAAAATAGGAGAGTAAACTTGAAAGGAAAAAGTTTTTACTTTTTAGCATTGCTTCTGGCTTGTAACTTGCACTTTGGGATGCTCATGCAATGATGATGATGACGATGGCCATAGGTAGAAAGATGTGTTGTTGGAGAACTAGAGAGTAAAAGTTGGATGAAAAGCAATTGAACATCCATTCAAATTAAAGTACTACGTGTAGTATTAGTAGTGCTGGTATTCTTCTTATCTCTCCTCAAAAATATGTTTACATGAGTTTTGCTAAATAAATCATGAGAAAGACTAGCAAAGTCGACTATGGAGTGGAGTGTTTGTACAACTTTGTTCAATGAGACTCCATACTTTCGGCCCACAGCAGCACTTGCGATGATGGTACACAGAGGAAGCAATAAAGATACATTTATAATGGGAATGCGTTCTCAGAGAGAGATGAAAACGCAGGAGGATACAAAATAATATTGTTTGATTTTCTCTTATGATCAGAGGATGAATCCGCACCACCCAAAAGGAAAAACTTGAACACACACACGCAAATCCATATCATATAACACATCTCATCTCTATCCATTTCCATTTTGGTTTTTTCTCTTCTTTTCCTTCTCTCTAGACAAACTTTGAATTTGTGCAAAACGGAAGGAAGTTGTAGAATGGTGAAACATCACATTTTACATGGCATCCATGCATCTATGTCTGCATATTTGCGTATGTACTTCTGATGCTCATGTTTGCTGTGAAGGCTTTTCCCTACCCAAAATAAAACTTTTGATACAGCTCCCCTCGCATCTTCTCTCCACAAAAAAAAGAATGGATATTACTCTTTGGACTCATATTTTATATCAGTTAACTTTTTGACAAGTTTAACATCCCAGGCTTGACATTAAAGGGTTGTCTTGTTGTCGTGTTCATGTTTGCTATGCAGTGCGGTGAGATCTCTTCTCCTCTTGTGGTGGTGGTGGCACAGCGGTGGGAAAAATCGCTGGAGTTTTTGTGGAGAAATAATAATAATATTATTATCATATCGTCATCATCATCATCATCTCAATCGTGTTTTATAAGCAGCATCACCAAAGTTTATTTTTCAGTCGTGGTGGGAGTGCGATCTCTCGGCAATGATGTCTATGTGCTTGTATGATAACTTTGTACATGACGATTTCGAAGTGATGAGCCGTGCATGTTCTACCATTAACTCTGATGTACAACAAACATTAAAACAGCACAATTTTACGTTCACTCTCCCTCTCTCCCACTCTCAGAAACAAGTTTACTTTTACTATTTCATTTCACACTCTTTCCGGTTTTATATTTCTTTCTACTTTGCACAAGCAAAATATTATTTTCCCATCATATATCCCTCTACTACTACTGCTCTCGCATATATCATGTTATTTCACATTGAGAAACATTCGTGAAATGAAGGAACAGGAAAAATACTACAAGCTGCAATCATTTATCAGGAAAATTTATCAAGTCAAAATTGAGAGGTGTAGCGTTTAATCAGTGACATGGCAGGAGGGATTGGGGGAGAAATAAACATTTTTCTTAGTAAAACTTCTCATTAGTATATATTACCATAATTTTTCTAGTTAAAAATACATAAAAGAAAAAAATTGATATTATGATGTTGCCCTGCTGCCGCTTGAGCATTGGCTAATTTCTCCATAAATGAATGGTGGTCGAGAAGTGGTGATACATGTCATAATAATATTTTCTTAGCACGAAACACACCTGATAAAGGGAAAACATCGTTGTTAGAAGAATAAAATGCGAGTATCCGCATGTGGTATATTGCCACCTCTCCCCCTCCACTTAATTTATAAAATCTGGGCACACAATCTTAATGAAAATCGCTCCGTGCGCTGATGTGATATGGATAGAAAATGAAACACTTTAGCAGAGGGAAGTATGTGACGTGGGTGTAATATATATTGTGCGTGTTTTAACCCGCAAGTGATACTACTCCTGCAAAAGCACCATCATCGAAGAGCAAAGTTTATTCACTTTAATAATTTACCCTGCTCAATTTTCTACTCATCTTTTGCTCTGCTTTACATGCCATTTAGTGGAGAGTATTGCGGAAATAAATTAAAAATTATGGCATCTAAACTCATACTTCTTTTGTAAGTATGTGAGATCCTACATAAAAGCGTACATTGAACATTTTATAGTTAAATTTACAGAAGCAAAATAAATATACAATAATATATGAAAGTATTAGCATGTTCTTGGCTCCTAATCCTCTAACTTAAATAATATTGTTGAATGGAACATGTATGCATTTTGTTTGTATGTGTAGCTACGCGCAATTTACATGACAAACATGACGGTGATTACTTCCTGTAAACTGTAAAAATCACATGTAAGTTGATGATGATGACTTTAAACTGTCTTGCAGACTTTGAAAACTTGTGAATAATAATGATATCGTTACATTTACTGTAAATTGTGGACGGTAAACACGAAGCTCAAGCTTCCTCTTAATATTTAATCATCACAGATTTGTCTTGAGTTTAAAATTCAATTCATACGACCTGTTTCTGATCAAGATAATCCATTTAACAGAATATGTTTCATAAGTTGATATCATATTTCTTATTCTCACTAGCGAAATAAAATCAATCACTGGTATGGTTGTGCGGATAATTTTGGCTACTTTTGTACCGGATTTATGAATCTTTATGTGAAAAAAAAATTTTCTTCACTTTTAAACGATTAAGCTCTCAAAAATTAATTTACACATTACGTCCATGTACCTCATTGAAGAGTATACGGGGATGAACCCTGGGAAAATAATCTTGACAAAGAAAAGCTCACTTAAGTTTTAGCCGTTTTAGCAATAGTAACAACCGTCTCTATCTCCTGGCAGGATGCAACACCCTGCTCAGGGTGGAAATGAAAATCATCATCATCAACATTAACACAAATTGCACCTCAATTTTTTCTTCCAGGTAGCAGACCTTTCTAAATTCAAATGGAACAAGACACAAAAGAAAGACGAACCAGTTTTTATAGCTTGAGTCGCTTCCCTTGTGCCCTCACCAAGGTGTGTTACGTATTGCCTTGAATAATAAAAAGGGTTGAGGAGTGATGATGCGCGCTATATAAAAATTGACTTTTTGAATGAGCTTTCGATTCATTTGACTTGGCTTCATTATGTATATTACGCCATTCAGTTTTACGCAATACCTCATATAAAACTGGCTGATGATGTTGATGATACAGTTGATAATATCATTAGGTACACACAACAAGACATATCATCAAAGTAGTTCCTATTCTTGGAAATCTATCCGCACTCTTGCTTCAGTCTTGAGAAAATGATGATAACGCAAGATGAAAAAGAAGGGTAGTAGTCAAACATGTTGTTTTGTAGTTGCTTGGTAGAGTAGCAGTGTGTACACATGGGGAAAACAACAGGAAAATTTGTATGTTTTCAAGATTATAAGGATGATGAGAAAGGGTTACCACGAACAATGTTTACTTCTTCTTCGTATCGCCTCAGGCTCTCAGCTACGAAGACAGAGAGAAGAATACAGAGGAAGGGGATAATAGAAGCGGATGAGATTCCCAAAAGACAATTCAATAATAATAGGAGGAAGAATACTGTTGCTACTTTTTAAGCAGAAGAGAAGCAGAAAATATCTCATTCTCCGGCTCTTTCTCTTTATGCTCTGACTATATTACATAGTTTATTTTGCATGCTTCTCTTCTCCTTCTCTACTAACTACAGTTTCAAGCGCCTTGTTTGTTTGTTTGCCCACTTAAACAACTTTTTTGTCAGGATGCGGATGCGAACTCCACTGAATACATCATTTTCTTTCCAGAGAGATCGCTCCAGGATATTAGAAAAGACAAGAGTGGAGAAAAACTTATTGGACCCAACAACAAGATCAGAGCAAATAAGCTCATCATCATGATTTTCATACACTTCTCATATGTTTCCCAAGTCCACTTACAAACTTTTCTATAAAAAATGTGAGATGCAATATTGTCCATGCTTTTCTGTCTGCTTGTCTGTCTGGAAACGAAACAAGAGCAATGAGAAATTATACAGAGTATAAGCAAGAAGCTAAAACAAAAAGCCAACTTTTTTCCACAAACTTTTCTGCCTTCACTTTCAAAGTCAACAAGAACGTGTGTAATTTTCAGTTTCAGAGAGGGTTGGGTACAGCCAACCGCCAGCAGAGATCATCATTCAAGATAAAAACAGAAACAACTCACAACGAATCATGGGAGAATTTTATAAACTATAGCATTTAAGTCAGCTCTCTGCCATCATCATTCTCTTCTCAAAGAAGCAACAGGGAAAAGAAGAAAAAAGAGTAGCAATTATAAAAAAATCATTTTGCTTCTGACTATACCTAAAAATGAAGGAATCCAAGCGAAAGGGTTGAGTGAGTAATTTCCCTGTGAAAATGAACATCAGCCTGAGTAGCAGGATAGTAAAACAAGTGAAAATACAAAGTCGTTGATGACGGTGATGGGATGGGAGTATACCACATTCAAAAATAATATGCAGTTTGTAAAAATACTACATTTTTTCTTTCCGTAGAAAAAAATAGAATATTCAATTGGGCAATAAACTCTCATGTGAAAAACGCCAAAAGGTCACCATTTAATACTGCGGACTGTGTATTTATTAGCACTGTAATAATCAGAGAACGAGGAAAAATGCAAGAAAAATGAGAAAATATGCATGCAAATATGCACGAAAAATCGGCAAAATAGGA
>JAQIXX010000920.1:0-43626 GCA_034700605.1 Willowsia nigromaculata
CCAGCTCATCATCCTAACGTAAATAACAATGTGGGGTCGAGTCATGGACACCACTTGATACACGGTCAGGGTCACATGCATGATTCTTCGAATGGTCCCCGCTACCCACAGGGATACCCAAACATGTCAATGACAATGCAACATGGCTCAAAGGCATCTATGATGAGCGGTGTGGGAGGTCACATGAATAGTGTTGACTCGCAATCAGCAGCAATGAGATCTAGGTATGTAAAAAGTCAATATCAGGTTCAGGAAAGTCATTAAAATTTTTAACAAAATGTTATACTGAGTAATTATCCGTGTTTTATACAGATCGATACAAAGCTTAGCGGATCCCCCACATAAGCCAGATATTGGAAATAAACAACCTTCTACTCCTGCGCTTCACATGCAGCAATCCGAAGATACAGAGAGATTTTATCAGAATGTTGGATTTTATCCGCCACCCCCTGTACCACCTGCAAACTCAGCAACTATGCCAGTGCGAACGTATATTCCTTATAGTAATTCCACTGGAAATATTTCATCGTCAGTGGCCTTCAGAAGTCCTGGAGGAGGGGGTAACCCTATGAATCCTCATTATCCTGGGTATCCTGGAGTGAGGGCTCCACCACCGAATTTGAATGCGTCGGTTCCTTCAAATCTCAATTGGCAGCAGCAGCAGCAACAACAACAGCAACAACGAGTGAATCACACTGGTCATCTTCCTCCTCAGCAGCATCTTCAACAAAACCATGGTGTGAGTCGTGACTTGTTACGTCAAGAAGCTAAAATGTTAGAAATGCAAGATGAGTTGAGAAGGAGAGAAGAAAGAGCAGCTTTAATGATGTCAAAGCAGCAAATGAACAATCCACAACAACGATACAACCAACAATATCCTCCTCAACAAAGACCCTTGTCAGGTACAGGTCCACCAGCACCCACCCCAAAGCCATATAGAGTAGGTGAAATTTCAGAAATGGCACCTGGAAGGCCACCGCTTCCTGATGAGTTCAAACACCCACAGTTTTCCGCTAGTATGACAGAAATTCCCAAAGGAGCATTTTCGTACAACAATGGTGGAGTTAACAAGTCTGGACTGGTTACAAATCCTTGGGATAGGGAAGCTAAAGAGATTGAGGCAAAGAGAAGAAAAGAAGCTGCGAAATACTGGAGAGACCAGCAAATTCATGAGTTGGAAACGTTCCCAAACCGCACGCCTGTTCAAGATGAGCAGTTGAGAGCTTTGAAATTGGAAAGGGAGTTCCAGAGGCGAGCGGAAGAAATGCAGCGTAGTAACGATGAAGGTGCTGAGGACGAAGAAGAAGAGGAAGATGATCGCAAGGCCATGGTGCGGAGGTTACAAGAGGACCTAGAGAGAACCCGAATTTCCAATGGAAATGCAAAGCTGGATCCAATGGAGGAAGAAAGAGCACGAAAAATTGAGGAGATGAGAAGGAAGAAAATTGAGCTTGAAGCCGCACAAGCGGCTGAAGAAAGGCTTGTTCGAGAGGCAGCTAAACGAAGGGTACGTTAAAATAAAGCTTTTCTTGACCATATATATACTTGAACTTGTACTTAAGAATAATATACACTAAAAATTAGTTTGGAGAATGGGTTTTAAACATTTTGGGTCACTTTGTGAATCTTTTGTGAAAGCAGTTCAGTGTGTGGGATTGGATATGCTTCGGTAAGGAAGCATGAAACGTTTTCTTCTGGGAATGATGGCATGTTCTTTTCATGTTACTTGATATATTTAAGACCTTTTAGCAGATCTAGAGTGCCTTAGCTCATGTAAAGCTTGGAATGCCTGCAAATGTGTCTTTTTATTAAAAATAAATAAACCGATATTTGGAGTGTGCTAGATTTAGTTCAACTTTCGATAATTTCCGCATTTGCTCCCCATTTATCCATGCCTAAAATTTATAGCTATTTGTATGTATGACAGCATGAATAACCTGTTTTTTTCATCTTAAATCTGTTTGCAGGAAGAAGAGCTTAGACGGCAGCATCAGTTGATGCAGCAACAAAATCAGTCATTAAAGCATCATCAAAGTCAACAACTCCACCAGCAGCAACTTCAACATCATCAGCAGCAGCAACAGCAGTCTCCCCAACCGCCACAAAGTTTGTCATATCAATCGCCGTATCGGTCTTCCTACAATTCTAAAATGGGCTCACCAGGGTCAATGACTTCAGCTATTAATGAGAGTCATCTTAGCCCTAGTTCCTCAAACGCTCCTCCGTTGCCAAAGTCTCCTCCGCCATCGAATACTACAACATTCAAGAGTGCCATGCAGCAGTCGGCATCCTCTCCCCAAAAGTCTCCTGTTACCCCACCACAAGCATCTCCAAAGCCAAAATCTGACAAGAAGTCAGTGTCATTCAATGAAACTGTAGCTACAAACGAGCCTCCTGCATCTCCAGAGGAAGATGATGACCAGTCGGAGAAAGTTAGAGAAGATCCTAATGTAAGTTAATTAGCCCTTGTATGATGATATACTATTTTAATCATTATTTCAATATATCCCTTGCATTTAACAAATGTGTTCAATGTGTAGAAATTTTTGACGGAAGCAACCGCACTACTTGCAAGTCCTCGCAGCCCAGACGTAACAATCGGAAGTGGCTCGACACCCGGAGTTATTGGTGCACAGGAAGTGTACAGGGATCCACGAATGCGCAGACTTGCCGAGCAGCAACAAAAACAGCAAGCTGCAAATACACCAAAGCCAGAGAAACTAACGTTCAAAGAAAAAATGCGAATGTTCGCAATGGAGTCAGGAGACATCGAATCCCCCAAGGACAAAGTGAAAGTTTCCAAAGCCCAAAGAGAAATTGAAACTCCAAATCCAGTACCACCATAAAATATAAACTCAATTAAAATGTGAAACCCATTATTAGCAGTACTACTATAAACTATTATTAGTGACTTAAGTTTTGTTTTATTTCAATTTACTACGACATCCTTTTGATTGTTTTGTTTGATTGCTGTATAACGAAGTATTTTTGTTGCAAAATTAAAATTATGTAGACAAACAGCAAAGAATTTAAAAAATCGATGACCTTGCAATCAAGAATAGATTATATAATGAGTCTTACTGCTGATAAGTTGATTTAAAAATTGTGAGTGTATATTGACTGATGTAATTTGTGGTACAAAATGGTCCAGTTTAATTGAAATGAAACTGTTTTCAATCATCGACGTATGACATTGCGCAGTTGTATAAAGTCAACCGAGGTTTAAGTTAATAAATGTAAACATTTTGGAACTTGAGAGTAGTGGACGAATTCTTAATCTTGTCGCAATAAAAAATTAAATGAACGATATAAATATTCCTATGCCTGATCACTCTTTGATTTCAGATTTTCAGGTCAATATGTATACTTCCTATAAATGTTCCATCGGTTACTAAAACCAGCAAATGCTAATTATTGTTATAACTTCCACTTGCATGAATAAGGACTTTTATGTGTAAGAAGTGAAAAAGCTTGGAGTAGTGTAATATCCGTTGGGAGATATAAGTAAAATGCAATAATAATAAGTAAGTTTATCGTTCATTTTTATACTTTGAAGAGTAAGAGAGGCTTTTGTGATTGATACGTTTGACAGAGTGTCTTATAGCGAAGAAGACTTTTTTGATTGACAGGAGGATGGTAGCTGTATAGTATCAAGGATATAAAATTTGCTTTAAAAATTATATGATGTTCATGTTATTGTATTCTTTTCTTCCACTTGTATGGAAAAATTCTGTAGACAAAGAAATGTTCTGGAAATTGAATTATTGTAGAGTCAACCTATGCCTTATCTAGAGAAAGTAAATATGACTTTGATATAAATAGTACCAAGCATCATTCCATATTTTGATGAATATTTGAATCTAAACTACATTATCCCAATATGTATAAGACTATTATCAGATTTCAATGAAGAGCCTTCTCTAAACATGGTCATGATTTAATGAAAGACGAATTGCATTGTAAATATTTTAAGATTACTTAATTTGACGAGCAAAAACTTCAAATGAATTCGAACGGAATAATTGCCATATGAGGAGTATTATACCTTAGAATGACTGACTATTTTGTCTTTTAGTGGTAGACTAACTTTATTGAAAACTATCATATCAAAAAATTAATGTGTATCAGGACATCCCTTTCAGAATTCAAAGTACATTTCATGTCAAAGGATCAAAAAATAGTAGGATAGCTAAAATGTTCCTCAATGTTTCATGTGAGTAGTAGCAACTATCCACGGGCAATCATATCTATTATTTCTTTCATTCCAGCAATTGGCATTTCTCTACTGATCGCACTGTGTAGAGAGAATCCGCTCTACAGGACATGCCATTCACAATGCCCGAATGCTAATAGAAATGTTTTAAATACTATATTATTGACCAATAATTTAATAAACGGAGATTATTCGGTTTAATTCCAAAAGTATGCTATCAATTGTATAGTAATTACTGTTTTATTAATTATGAATATGTTTGTTTGTATTTTCTATTGTTTTTTGGATTTGTGATGATTATATTGTTCTTATAAATGTATATAAAGCATGTATACAACTTACTTCATTTTATTCCTAGAGAAATAAAAAAACTACATCAGTTCATATAATTTTATGCTTCACGTTCTGTGTAAAAATGAAATATTGTGCTTGTAAATAATGTAAATTGATTCGTACAAAAGCAGTTTTATTCATTAACTTGTTGATCAAATATTTAATGTAAGTAGATTGAAATGTTATTTGTAACTATCCTCATATCTGATGAATAGTAATGCCTACATAATGATGTATCATTTTGCCCTTCCTTTGTTATTTTTAATTTCTTGTGTGAACAATCGCCTTCTCCTCACAGACAAAATGAAATAAATTAATATTATAAGTCTCGTATCGAACAAATAAAATATACAACATACTATATGTATACATGTTACTACAAAAACTTGTTTCGAGAAAAAGGTCATGATGACAAATAAATAAGTAAAAATGAAATAAATCACATCAGAACTGAAGTTGGCTCATTGATTTTTCAATAAATTTAAGCATGTCTACTGGAAAATTCATCCTGGTAGTTTAGTATGTTAATCTGAATACCATACGTGTCATTAAAGAGAGAAAATACGAGTTGGTAATCATTATTGTTGCAAAACTGCATGTCCTGACCACTGGAGCATGAGCAGGTAACGGTGTCTCACTCTCTGGAACAATTTCAACGCAAAGAGCTGGCAACCCGTTCGCATCAGTTTCAATTTCATATCCATCTATGCATCTGCACATTTGTACGTTAGGATTCGATCCAATTGAATCGGGTCGGCACTCCATATTTGATCCACAGTCTTTCAATTCTGAAAAGTTCAAGTTTCGATTCAAAAAACAAAAAATATATTAATTAATCGCATGTGTAAACCTATATGCGATGGTTAAAATTTAAAGTTGTGGAAACCTGAACATGGGGCAAACACATTGGCAATGCATTCCTCACTAGTTGAATTCCAAGTGTGCTGAAAGTCGCATCTACAAAGAAAAGTGTTTTCTTCAACCTTAAATATTTACCACAAAATCTCTATCAGAATCCAAGGAATGGTGCATTAGAACTATCTACATCTTTAGCACACGTGGTTAATCATAAGGCAGTTATAATTTTTTTTACCCAAACACAAGTTACTTCCGGAAACTTTTTGCATGCTTGAGGATTGGTTTTTGCACAAGGTGCCCCATACGCCAAGGTTGCTTTAAGACCTGCCGTATCCTCAGGAATATCCTCGTTCCCTGAATCCGGAAGTCTGTCTTCATTGTCATGTTCAAGTTCTTCGTGGTCATGATGGGGCATAGGCAATTCGATCATTTTGCTCTGAACCTCGTGTAGTTTATGTTGAAGGGTAATTCTTTCGGTTGTTTTAAATCTGCTTCTTGGAATTGCTGAACTAAACATTGGATTTGTCCATACCATGAAAATGACGAAAGTGGATGCATACATCGTTTTGTAGGTGTTCTGAGACTAAAACTCAGAAGATTGATAACTTATTGCTTAGATAAGATTTCGAATTGTTTAGAATTTTTTTTTCTGAGCATCCAAGCTTTTACACCATTGAAAACATCAGGTAATCATAATGTCTAATAGTCCAGGATCGACATTTTTAGTGTGTTTAAAAGAATGAAATGCTAATTTATGAAATGAAAGTTTCCGGGGTGAGCTGGACAAAGTTGAAAGCATGGAAGCCATATTGGAATTGGAAACTCATCAACTTCTTCCCAAAGAAAGGTATAAACCGAGAAATTTAGTAACTTATTTTGACAGCTCTTTTGGTACTAGGTACGAATAAATGCTGCCAAATCATTTTTATACCACTTTATATAGTTCATCTGAGAAGGTATACCTACACCTTTAGATATTTGTGTCGACGAAAATGCTGTAACTCGATATTAATACAAGCAATATATAGAAATTCTGTTTTAGTCTTAGTTTGATTATATTTTAAGGTCAATCATGACATAATATGTATACACACCTTAAAGATGCGAAAGATGTTTTGCAATTTTAATTTTATTCGTATGTACAATATGCGTCAATGACATATTTACAAAATAAATCGAGTCTTAATTAGAATGTCATGAACCGTACGCGTGTAGAAAGTCACAAAAATAGTGGTATGGTGTTTTGATTTTTGCCACGATTATCCGTTTTACGTGATAACTCGCCAACAAAAATACATCATTCTATATTGGTCTACTAAACCAAGACGTATATTACCATTTAGCGTTCATTGTATGAATCTTTTAAATGAACCGTAAGTAAGAAAGTGGCGCTCAGGAAATGAGTCAGCGGAAATAGCGGATTAAACAGTGAGCTAAAATTTATCAAGACGCATAAGCTTCTTCAAAGCCAGTAAATTTTGAATAATGATAGATTTTTCATACCAGCCTATTATATACAGAATTCGACTGATGACAAGAACTTTAAAAATAAACTTGTTTAGCCAATGCTTGCAGGAGCTACTGCCTGATTATTCAATATACAGAATCCTGATAGAAAATATTGCCCACGTGGACAAAAGTCGATGCAATAAATTTCTTGCCACATATTATAATACAATAAATACAAGAATTAAAATTATACGAAGACCTTTAACACACGGACAGATGAAACAGTGTATTGCAAACGTTTTAAAAACCTGAATACATATCGGCCAGTTATCAGCAAAAACTGATTATCTTATGCAAAGTCTACATGTGGTAAATCCGTAAATCATGGAGTATGCCAAGTAGATATAGTTCGTAGTTCATGTGATATGCACGAGACATTCAAAAGCAAAAAAAAAAATTAATTCTGCCCTTTTGAAACAGTGAATGGATTGTTCCAAATAAATCTTGTTTTTACAAGTCATGAACATGATAAAAAATCAGAATAGACATGATGTGTGTTAACATTTGCAGAAAAAATTATTATTCCTATTTAATGAATAGCGTATAACGATATATGTTGTTTCAAAAATAAATATTATTCTTGCTCGCAGACATTGTTTACGAATCCTGGAACTATGTAACTTAGGCTTAGGTATTTACGAACATCACTGCTGTACTGTAACAAACTAGAGTCTGCAAAATTGCATGGACCAGCTTCATTCAAAGTTTTGACAATCTTGACAATTTGAGTATAACTTATTAAATTGATCTTATTCTTGCAATGTTTGACATCGTAAAAGTTGTTTGAAACTTCTGCTTGTAAATCTTAAGAGGTCGAATATGTCACGTCTGTATTTAAAAAATTCTTTGAAGTAAATGGCGGTAGCGGCACTTCATAAATAAACTTGCGTTTGTATTTTTCACTTGTATGTCCGTTCATAATCTTTTATTCATGTTTTATACCTATATCAATGTCAATAATGAATACCAGACCAAATAAATTAGCTCTATTTAACAAGATGATATCCATTTTTATTGCGAATTATTATGTACCTATATCTCAAGAAAAACCATGCTGCCTCTATCTCATTTCATTCTGTGTACACTTGTTTCAATAAATAACTTTTAATTAAAAAATGTTTTAACCTCATCCAGAGGATGAAGCAAAGGATTAATGATAGAAGTAATCTTTTAAGTAGTGGTGATTATTATAAAAACATTTGAATAAAAACAGATTTTAGATCTGGAATTATAGATGATCTGACATACTTCAAATATATTCCATTAGAAGCGTATATTTTTAATCCTATGAAATGCTTAAAGCTTGGAATCAAAAGCGTTATTCGTTCTCATTTGCGTACAATAGCACTTTGAGAAGATATGCACAATTAAAAATAATTACCTATTTAAAATTATTTTGAAACTTCATATGGGTAGTGGGCGTACATAAATGTATATATGGAATGCATGTATATGTATATTAAAAGGGATGGAATTAGTAACAAATACGAGTCATCTGAAAATGCAGCTGTTAAATTGAAAAATTTAAAGAATTGACGTCTTTGAGAGCTAATCATATCTGTAGGTTATTATCTACTCATGTAATTTTTCTCAGTTCTAGATATTCATTTAATTAACTGCTCAGCTCAAAATGAAAAACAGCTTCATCAATCGTCACTCGTTTCTTTAACGAAAGGTGCAATCATTATGCCTGCATAGCTTGTGGCTTGTGGCGATAGCGTATAATATCTTGTTCGTATCAAGATAATGTAGCATAGCACATGAGTGGCAGTGACACACGTACAACGTTATTCAATATTAAGATGGTGTTATCTTTTGAATAGTAACTGCTGCCAGTAAAAGTAACCCAGTCGAAGAAAGGTCAAAATATTAAAACAGGAGAGAAGATTTTTCAAATTAAGGTTTAAATGTTAAATGGGTGACAATTCATTAGTTTACACTAAATGCTATTTTATAAGCTATGCTTTATGGAAGTCATAAACTTTGAACCCATTCCCCATCAGCATTTATTTTGATTATCTACATAATATGTCATCAACCATAACTTAACTACTTCCATAATTTCATGCAGATTATCATTGATTTTTTTGTTCAGGCACAATTAAATTGTCTGACCTTTGTCCTGTTCTCTCGACTCGCATACAAACATGAGTAATGCTCAGCTAAATACGTCGCAGGCAACAACATAGCGCGAAAATAAATTCAACAACAAACCCAATCTCGTTCCCCATTTATGAATGAGATTCATTCATTGAGAATCATGAAAAATATGGCATTTTTGTTTTGAATGTATTGTTTAAGGCGGATCATAATTGCATATATTGAGTAGAGGTACATGCGTGCAATCGATAATGAACATGTAGGTTTTCCTATCTCTCACTCACTGATGGTTGTATGACAATATGATAAGCAAGATCAGAGGTATTCATTCAACGGAAAAATTAAAGTTAACTGTGAATGAACAATCAAAGCAAACCTTATTTACATTAATTCAATGACTTCAATCAATTCTCTATTCCAATTGAAATGTATGAATTGTAGTTTGTGCTTCTGATGATCTGATAGTGTAAAGCCGGTAGTCGCATGAACCGATCATTCTACATACCATATTCTTTTCTACCTCATTTTTCAATCCTCCATTTAAAACGGTAGTAATTTTCTCATGCAGAAGTATGAAATATCTCTGGAAGGACAGTAGTCATTCCTTCCGCTGCCATATAACCTTCCATATAATCTCTGTATCTTTTCCTAATTGCATGTCAACAGATATTCATGTTTGTGTTATTGTGCTGCCGAAGAACTCGTGGTAGACTCATATCAGTAGTGTGCCTTAATGAAACAAGGTTAACAACTGACGACGTAGTATGCAGATTCGCATGAGAATGAGAAAACACTATCTCTTCTTATGTACATATACCTAATCTTTTGAGTAAAAATGTCTCTTCCATTCCAAAAGCTAATGTTAACACTAACTTGGTTTTTACATGCGAATACTAAAAATCAATACGATTTGAGTTACTAATTACATGCTATGTATAATGTGTAAAATATAGGTTATGTACATTATGTATGTGGTTGAAGATTTCATAATAAATTGACTTCTGTACCAAAAATCTCAAATTAATTGCCAGAACGGTATTTTCTAAAAGCATTGGGAGATCAGGAGCAACAATGCATCCGTCCATCGTCCATGCCTGTATGTAATCAGCAAGTAACGATATGTCTTTAAGCGACAACCGATGTCGCTTTTTAATGTTATACGTTTATTTATTCATTGATTTTCAGTCGAATTCGTGAAATCCTTCCCTGAGTGTCAGAGATCACTTTTAATAACAATCATAAGGCGTGTGACCGATATGATAAAACTATTTCCAATCATTTTCACCAAATTAGTTTTGATTGACAACACACTCTTGGAGGGAATGGAGGAAATTAGTTTTACTATTTATCGACAAAATATTTGCTATTTATTAATCATTAATCATCAATATCAAACATGATCAATAATAATCATGAATCCTGACTAACGACTCATTTATCATCATTGTTAGTACATTGTACACGATTCCGTTTCCATCTGCCACTTTTCTAAATCAGTTTATCTGATTTATTGTGACTTTGTGACCACCACGAAACGAAAAAGAAAGTACTTTTGTTAATATGCCCGTCATACTCTTATGTATGTAAGCTGGCTATAAATGGTGGTAAAAGGTTGATATATGATATTGCTTTTTAAGTGTGAAAGTAGTATAGGAAGGTAACAACAAACCAACTTGAATGACTGATTGAATGAAACATAACATACAATGTAATTGACCAGCTAATCATGAATCACGACCACGATTAACGAATTTCGACTTTGGATACCTCACATCAGAAGTTTGTACCGATAAAGTAAGACATATTCAGCAATCTTGATTATCATGCAATCTGACTTGCAATTCTCAAGTAGACATGTATGTGAATGTATGTTAATAGTAATGATTAATGACTAATAGCAATGACTGTGTTTTAAATTTTCAAATTTCAGCATTGCATACTATTTGTGGGATAATTTTGTTGGCTTTGGTCAATAGTCCATCATCTTAGATTAGTCAGATTTTCTGTCTCTCTCTAGTCAGGTTTACTACTTGTACTTTGATTTTGAAATGAATGAATTTTATAAACTTTCGTTGATTAGTTCTTTGGTTCGTTGGTTTCGTTTGTTAAACTTTAGTTTATGCATAATATCTGGAAGTGGTAATTTTGCGCAAGATTAAGTGCTAGGGTTAAAGAATTCTATTCATAATTGCTAATTTGCTAATTTGCAGATCTAATAAATTGCACTGAAGTATTTATAGTAAAATTCAATGAAATATTAAAGTACAAGTGTGAAAGGTGATATTCTCGCTTAACCCCAGAGCAATGACATTTGCAATTATTTTGATTTTATCGATTTCACTAACGATTAATGAATGAAAAATCAATACCCTATTTTGTCATTCAATGATGATGAAGCTATTCATGACGTTTTTATATCTGTTTCAGGGTCAGCGGTTTTAAGCTTTTAGTGCAGTTTTGCTGTGCCTCTGCCTACTTTTACTTTCAATGACTACTTCACTACTACAAGCGTTTAGTATGTATTCTCGGATCACACAAATGAACATTTGTTTCTTTCTCTGTAACGTCTTAAAAGATACTGAAAATTAGAGAAAAAGCATCATTCAATCCATACTAATCTTTCATGTAATGTCCATTTTCAAAATCATGATGAGAAACTCCAATTTGCAATTAGCAAAGAAGGCTGCTTATACTATAACTTTCACAAACGCAGAATATAAATTCTCGTACGCAAATAATGATGTAGCTGTATATTTACAATTTTTTCAGAGAAGGAAGAGAATTGAATCTTTCCTCAGAAGAAGTTCTAGCTACTTGCCTACATTCATTATGATGATGTTGCAATCACCACTCAGATAATGTATACTGATGACGATTTTCGCAGCAGCTGTAATGATCCTTATTGATTTCCTCCTTCGGAAGAAACAAGAGTAGGGTATATTTGTTCTATTTGTTATATTATACACTACTGCATGCATCATATTATATCAATACGAAAAAAAGTAGTTCGTACATACAATGTCTATGCCTGCCTGTTATATACATACGTTACGTTTGATGTCCTTTCTCTGAAACTATATTGCACACAGTTTTTATTTGCTGCTTGTGACGTTTTCCCCATCATTCTTTTTCCACCAAAAGAGATGGAAACGAAAGGGAGCGAAAGTTAGCCGAAGTGCTCCCGAATTCTCCGTTCTCCAGCTCTTAATACTTTACAGGGAATAGAAATAGAAATAAAAAACATACATACATATTTACAAAGGAAAAAAGTTGACTACTTAGCATCGTAGTATGTGGGTATTTTGTATCACAGTGTGAAAGTGTAAGATGTAAGATGTAAAACAATAAATAATATGGTATGCATAAAAGATATATTGTGGGATCATCAAATGCAGAAACCGCTGCCGCTGGGCAGCTAAAACTGGTTGGTCACTTGGTCAGCATGTGCTCATGTGCTTAAAATTATTTACCAATGCATGTTAGAAAATTTTAGCTGTAATTATAGGATCAAATCTCATACCCTATGCCAAAGTAATTTACTTTACGAGACAAAAACTCCCATGTTGTGGGAGCTTATTGAGCGTGTAAGAGGATCAAACGAATTCTCGAACGGTTGGAGTCAAAACATTTTTATGTTACCCATGGTCCGGGATAATTTGTTTGTTGATTCAAATACTCAAGTGTAGTTTTATCTGCTTTACAAAAACTATCAAAGCTTAAAGAGCAGGATGGCTAAACTTATGGTTCCCAATTCCAATTCGCAACATTTGTGAATCAAAATGAAATTACATTTGTCTTACTAATTTGCAATTCTAATTTGTTCAAAGAACTAAAACAAAATAGGAAGCCTGATTCTCAAATATGACCTGGAAGGAAACATTTGCAGTGATGACAAATATGCCCAAGTAATATAGAATAATACAATGCCATTAAATAAACAACTTTTATCCTGAATGTTCTTCCAATACATTCTACTCAAGCAATTAAGCATATATAAAACTGAAATAACTGAAAGTGCAAACCAAGTAATAAACAGGTCGTAATTTTCCTAGTTAAAGTACATAATATACCTATTTTTATTGTTACAAACCTTAATACTGTTGACTAGAGCAGACTGATAAATAATGCTTTGTTTGTGATAAGTCAGTGGGGGTTATTGTGGTTGAATTGTGATAATAGAAATGTAACTTTTTCCACAAAGCTGCTCAGAACGGAAAAGTCACATGAGTTGGATGGAATTTTGGTGTGATATTTTCTATTTTTATGCGTGCTTACATACACGCTTGTTGTATTTGAATGTTCTTCATACGTACCCACCTACTATTACAGCAGACAGACAAGACAAACCTCCGGCCCGGCACTGGCTGACTCATTCACCAGTACCGTGTCAATGAAACCTAGGGTGCTTTCAAAACTCTTTATAATTTACACATAATTTTTCAAGCACATGCAGCATGCAACTAGCACATGATATGCGATAACTAAGGAAAGGTTTCTGTCTTACTAATCTTACCACCTTTAAGGTGAATGGAATCATTTATATCGGCTTTATTGACACAAATACGCATTTAGAAAATGTATCGGAGGATGACTATTGGCAGGTATAAATAATTTTAAGTAGTAGTTTTAGTAAAATTAATATATGCATGTATATCAAACAACGCACAAACAAGGGGCTTATATACATATCATAAGCTTACTACCTAATATCATGCTCTTGATTTGCTGAAAAACAAAAATATTTATCAAAGAAAAGGGTTGTTGTGTCGGATGGAAGTTTTTTAATGAGTGCTATTACGGAGGATTCGAGTGAGACAACAATATTCTAATCTTCAAAGGGTAGCATTGTGGAAACGTGATCCCATGTATATAAACGCTGTATAATATCTAATCTTTTTCAATAATTATATGTACTTGCTACTCATTTCTGGCAAGCGGATAACAAAATTATACGTATTTATGCATTCCGTTTGTTCAAACGTACAAATATAATATATATATTCTGTCCATTTTGATATATGCTGAAGAAAAACCTTGCCTTACCTTCTGCTTCTTCAACATCATCATCATCAGCATGACTTACTTTTCGCTTTCGTAGCTCCATTCGACAACTCTCGACTTTGTCGTCCTCAAGCTCCATTTATAGGGGAACTCTACACTGTGCAATGCACATGATTTCGATATATCACGCTTATTGAGTTTTAGAATTTCTTCTACATATATGGATCTATTATTTCTATTGAACTACTGCATTTGTTCTAACTAATGGCTAGAAAGGTTAATATAAATTGGAGATATGCGTGTACACCATGTCTTTGCTTGCATATTAATATAAACCTCCAGTTTAGTTGAGCCAACTAAATATATTGTACTGATCTCACCATAAAATTGTACGCTGAAAACCTAATAAACATGATGTACAATTTACTATTAACCAACTATACAGCCTGAGAGACGACGGAGCAGCTTCAACCTCAGAGTCCAACCAACACAGACAGTCAGTTTGCCCGCATCCTTCCTGGTGAATGCACACACTTTTCTTTCGTGCCGATTTCCATACGGTTCCAAACTATATCTCTCAGAAAATCTGAATAGAAAAAAAATTGTCAATAAAAGATACGTGTCCGCTACTTGAGCGTGAAGTCTCATCGACATTTCATTCATCAACAACCTCTCCAACGTCACATGAAATTCTTCCTTGGTTTCATGCTCCCATGCAAATATTAAACAGCATTTATAGCCGATTGTTAACAAAAAGCTTGTTTGCATTTTAAGTGTATCGCCCTGCTATAAGGGACGTTTCTCAACGTACCTTCTCTTTAAACTTCATCTATTCTTAAATATTTGAGTAAACAAAATTGGCAAGAATAGAATACAGTGCATTTGAATTTCATTGGAATCCAGTGAAACGTATGTGCTGCTAAAGTCAAGAAAATATTTTATTTTTTGAAAATTTCCAAACAGTTTAAATTTCCTTTTGTGTGGATTGAATTAAAAGTTACAAGGAAAAACATTGAAAAGTCGAGGTTCATTATTAATTTAAAACTAGATTTATTTTCGTGTGTAAGTAAATTTTAGGCAATACATCCTTTTTTTTACATAAAAGATACCTACATTCTTGCTGAGTAAAAGTTGCATTCATTCACGTCAAGTACACCTCGATACTGCTCAACTGTACCCAAAGAGTAATTCAGTTTAAATAGGTTGGTTAAATTGTTAATAAGTTAATTTGTTAATACGTAGAGAATTCTGTCTTTTGCCATTGATTTAAGTGGTCGAATAGTTCGTTAAGCTTCCCTAATTAAGTGCAGACAACAATAGTCGATCATAAAAGAATACTTGGTTCCTAAGCTTTTCCTTTTCTCATAAAAAATTCAAGCTTACGTAAATCCCAATAAGACAACTTCCCATTAATCAAAGTAAGAGTCGACGAAGGACGGTAGATTGTCTGTACTGTTATCAATTTATCCATATCGTACCCAACAGGACTTGCGTGTGTACCCATAGAATGGGCATTTTGGCTGAAGATTTTTCATCTCAACAAGAAAGGCATGAAGATGACCAGGTGAAGTATTCGGAACAAGAACAGGAAGAACAGCAACAGCAACGACAAGAATTTCAACGAGATCAGGATAAAACCGAAAAAGACTCTGAGAAAATCGAAGATGGATCTGTGACTACTTCTTCCTCAGAAGCAGACCAACACCTCAGTTCTAACGTTATTGCTAATGCTAAAAATGATGGTGAAGAGGGGAATCCCGGAGCCGTCGATTTATGGGGATGGGAATATCCTCCGAAAGATGGGTTGTATGACCCAGCTCTGGAAAAGGATGCTTGTGGTGTTGGATTCATCGTGAGTATCGAAGGAGTTCCTTCTCACAAGGTATGTACAGTATATGCTCAATTTCAATACATTTTTCCTTATGCTTGTGGTACATCATCTTTGTTCATTTCTCCTTTTCTTAAAAATAGCGTTCTAGTCTTATTCTATTCATTTTTTCATATACGCATTTATTTACGTTACCTAATCAAGCGCCTAAAATATCTTCTATCGCAATGTCACCATTCGTTAACCTGACCGTACCATTACAAATTATATATTAATGACCCATTAGTGTTGAGTGACAATGCCTGACAACGCACAAGTGGTGCTAATGCTGCTCGTTCAACTTTGATATCATATTATCAACAGTAAAAATTGAAAAGTGTTAAAGCGAAAGAAAGACATTCGTTCGTTTCATTCAATTTCATACAATTCAACAACTGTTAACAAGAAGCATGTGAAATAATTACATACTATTCCTGTTTCAGCTGACTGAACACAAAGTTTTCAACGAAACGCATAATCAATTCTTATCTCTTTTGCATAGTGAGGTTGCAATATTTTCATGAAAAAAAAACTTGATAGCTGGAGGACAGATTGTCTGGCATGCATGATGAAGACCAAAACGAAGCAATATTTTTTTTACTTGTAGATATGTAATGCCCAGCTTCGCTATACAATGATATACTAATTAAATTTAACTACTCTAGTCGGCACGTGATATATAATAGCTAAAAATCAGGAATACGTTGTTTTAGTAGGTTATTGTGACTCTCAACTCCAAGTCCTTTAAAAACGATAAGCAAACTTTGAATAAATAGTCAAAATCATTTCATTTGTCACTTGTGATTTCATTAGTAAGGTAATAATTTTTTAGAGGTTTGCAAAATAGAAGGAAATTCTTGCCTATTGATCTTTTGAGGGTTTCATAATGTGCTAGTTACTTGATGGGGACAAAGAGAGGTTCAAAAAAGTTAGGCGTGTGGGCGGACGACAGACAGAGAGTCTTTTGCAAGCATATTATATCTTTACATAATCTGGGGTAATAAACACCTTTGCATAAAGCAGTGAAAGGTCAGACTTCCTTCAATTTTTTTATTTTTTTATTGAGTACAAAAGAGAAAGTGTTATGTTTTAACAAGTGTTCTCTTAATTATCTTCATTGTTTTTTTTTTCAATTTTAAAATGAATTATTGCCTAATTGCCGTTTCAAAAGGCGTAATAAAACATGAATGTCTTTTTAAATTGATTTTTACACAACCAGTATAGCTAAGCAAAATGATTTTTACTACCAACTTTCATTTTTATTTGCTTTTTATAATTAAAAAAGTAGTGTAAAATTGCATCATCACATACTATTACAAAAACCAGTGTTGAATAGAAAAGCTTTAATTTTTCAATTTACTGGAAGCTAGATAATATTAATGAGACTGACATGTGACATGAAAAGTAATACACGTAAATATGTGGAACAGCAGACATGAGTCAACATTACAGTAGTATATAGTCAAGAGTAAAAGTGACATAAACTTGAACCATCTGCTAAACATAAATAAATCTAAAAATTAATGGCCCCTTTTAATTATAAACTTAATTCATGACTCGGGTTATAAATAAATTAATAAAGATTATTGTGGTTTAAAAGGTTAAGTAAACATGCGTTGAAGAATATTCAGTTTTTAGGGATACGTTCTGTTCTGTTACATATTTAGAAGCAGGTATATTTAGCGATTCGGTGAAATAAAACTGCCTATTTCAGTCATAACTCAGCATATCAATGATCAAACTTCCCTGTGTAAGACCTTCACAAATCAATATAAAATAACAAGAACAAATGAATAATTAATGAAATCGTTAAAATTGACGGAATAATTATGCATCAAGCACACAAAATAATTTTTTCATCAATATTGGCTTAAATTATCTTGTACCCCTGTCGCATATTCATATTTTTCATGCATAAACTATAAACTAGTTGCATTTAAACCATATGGCTATAATCTATTATGTAAAAAGCAATCGATAATTAAACTTTATATGCATACTAGGGTTTTTGGTTTGATCGAATGGTTTAAACAATAGAACTGCACGAAATCTGGATCTAGACTGATCACCAAATGATCACCATTATTGTGAAACAAAGTTTACAAAAAGTCATAAATTTTTCAATTTGAAACCATTCTCGATTGTTTCTTACTATGAACATATTGCTTGGAATCATTCTATCGTATTCAATGATTTTGGCTGTAAGTCGTGCGACTTTCTTGCGAATGGAAAAATTTAGTTAGCTATTATTGTAATACCTTTTTATCGGTTTTATGCAATAGTTAACTTTGAACCATTTATTTAGTGTAATGTTAGCTTCAAAAACAAGCATTCCAATCCGATATTGTTTTTATGGATAGTGTGATTAGCGTAAAGGTATGATGTATTTACCAGAAATGTCATTTCAATGCAAATTAGTAGAGTATTCTAGAGTTTCTTTTTGTTACAACACTCCTTGCCACTAATGACTATTGAAGTAGCATGAAACATATAATATACGGATGATTTGTGCAGGCTTAAATTTTCTTATAAATAAAATAATAAGCAAGCCATAATAATATGGATAGATTCTGCTACAGATAGTGGTTTAGTTGGATAAAGATTGATCTATTTCGTTTGCCGGCTACCAAGCAAGGATCAAATATAATATTGATGTGTGTATTCTGTTTTGGAAGTTAATTGCGTAGTGTAAGTCAACTTGATGCAGCGCAGTGCAGTGCGCAGTCTTTCGGCTTTGATGTATTGAGTATTGAGCAGTGATGTTGTCACATGTGCTGACGCCGGTTGTATGACCTCAAACTAGTCAAACAGCTTCGCATTCAGACTGTATTGTGACTGTGAACTATAAAAATGAGCAAAGAAAATAATATGGATTTACCTCCATTGAATCTTATTAGCATCAAAGAATTTATCATTGTATTATTTTAAGGTTATTCGAGCACTAAGCCAAACACAATGATCCATTTAACATTTATTTTTTCAATGTCCGTTGGCTGTTTTTCATTACTTTTACGAGTGTGTTAAGAACTTCATATTTTACGCCTAATAATAATTATCAAGCTCATATTCAGCTGCAACTTTATCGACAGCAGAATGAGAGATAAAAAGAACATGGAAATTGCAAATAAGCAGGAAACTGTAAAATACGGTGGTTGGGTTATGTACAGACAATTAAGACAAAATCTACCGAGTTAACAACTATTTTTTAGCTACTTAAAGAAACAGACTAGGAGACATGCTCATTAGTCATTAGTAATACGCTAAGCTGAAACGCTGAATGAATACCTAACACAGTAAAAGAAAACAGTCAATGTATTGTATTTAAAGCTCTTTGAAAGAAAAGTTCGAAGTCCATTTTTTACGAATTAGCAACACATGTAAATGTGTGACTGAAACTGCTACTATATTGTATATGTGCGAGTACACTAATGAATAGCTAAAAGATACCCCATTGACATATAATTTTGATGGCAATGCTTTCACAGATGATTAAACTATTGCTGCTGATTAAATGGGCAAGATTTATGCATAATTCAGTTTTTAGAAAACACTTTCACAAGAACATTTTGCTAAATGACAAATAATGTTTGTTATTTCTCCATTTATTTGTGTTCACGTGTTGTCCGTCTACTCTGTCAATAAATTGAATGCTCGAATACAGCTTACTTTGCTGATCCAGCTATTTGATTCTATCAGCCAAGGCAAGGATTTTGCTTTTCTTGTTGGTTTACTGTTCAGGTATTTTTATCAGGGTAAAACACTCAAATTTATCCCTTTCTGTCGGATCTTTATCACACCAATATTTGCTCGCTGAAGCGTTCAATTTTAGTGCAAATTTTTATGGAGAAAAAGATTGCAAATTCAAAGAAATTGTATTAATGATATATGATTAGTATAAATCACCCATTTCTTCAAAATTAGCGTACTTTGAGCTATTGCTACAATTGCTTATTACTCAGTTCTTCATACAAATATTTTTTTCAAAAGAGTATGAACTGATACCCTCAAAATTACCCACATGAAACATTTTATTATAGTAAAACTTGTCGAATCGTTGATAGAGATTCACAAAAATTTGCATTTACAAGTGTATTGTAAAATTACCTGAAAAGTATGCGTATACTTGGAAAGTACTATGTCCAACATAACAAAGTACATACGATAATAAATAATGTCCGAATAAACTTCTTTCTTACACTCGTACATTGCTCCAACCTCTGTGTGTTATAAATATAAACATAGAATCCATGAAGTGTAGAAGTGTTCAATAAAACATGAGAAATAGCACATCATAACATCATACATGTCATTTGGAAAGTGTATACTTTCTTTCTGGTAAACATCCCACTACCAGTAAATACAGATGCATAATCTGGGAATGGAAAGCCTTTGGCTCAGTAATAACACCTATTTAAAACGTTCTTGGCAAGCAACATACTCTCCACAAACGACCAACTCCAAAAAGCACGAGTTGTACTTTTACTTAAAAACAGAGTTACATGTGTTACGATTACGAAGGTTTCGATTATTATAGAACACGCGGAACATGTTGCATGTGTGCAAAGCTGTGATGATGTTTGGCAGCATAGAGAAAGATGACACGATGGTCACGATGTAACGTTTTACATAATTCGGTTCACTAACTTGTTTGCAACAACTAACTAACTTGCAAAATTTTTGTTTTGAGAGACTATATTATGTGGTTTCTGAAACGAATGCCATTAAAATTAAAACCAGAGAAGAACTTTCTTTTTTCATTTTCTTTCACGACATTTTCTCTGTGTCATCAGTTTCTCCGAGATGTTGGTCTTTGCAATTGTGCCAAATTACTGGATGCCTACATAGTTTTCATTTGGCCCTGGACTCGAACTACTACTACTACTACACGACTACAAACGAAACTGCTGGCACCGACCGTATTTATTAGTCAGGACTGTTTTCTTTGTGGTATATCCACTTTTGCTAAATTAAATTTATGCATAAGCCACTAGACAGACTGATTGCAAAGTATGAATACTGCGGCGCATAGCTCAGACTCAGACGTGGTCGGAAAATACTTATAGATGATGAAAGACCATCGAATGATATGTGATGTGATAGTGATGACGATGTTGATGGAGCTTAGCTAAATGTGACGGTACGAAAGCATTCTTCTCCGCTAATCTCGTGATGACGAAACATGAGCATGCGACTAGAAGAAAGATTAAATGGAAAAGTTTAGTACTTATCTTTAGCATGCAAAAGCAGAAGCACGTCAAAGCTAAAGAAAACTTTGCCCGTATGAAAATGAAACAATGGTAATAAATATACAACTGAATCTGCATAATACATAATGCAACGAGCATTCTATATTCTATCTAAGTAAACAAACGAAGCAGTGATGTGTTTTTGCACTGTTTATTAGTGGGTTTATTTGAATGTAGTGATTGACTATAAGATGAGGAATTCAAACACACAGGAAATCAGCGCACGTGTTCTCAACTCAATAAATATTCTGTCTCATATTCTTCTTTGGTAAATTCGAACACATGCGTGCGTGAAGTCGTGACACATGACCTACATATTGTACCAGGTATGTTTAGTTTAGTATGTGGGATCATGAATCATGTCATCATAAGATAAGAAGCTACTATGTACAAACATTAAAGCAATGCATCATGTCTTTTCCAATTTCAGTGCAATTTTCTGTGGACAGGGATGACCCGGTCAAAGGCTGGGTAAAAGCAAATCGTATTTGTCTCGTAAGCATGAGCCGGTTAGCTGGCAGGTTCAACTGAGCCTTTAAATTATCTTGCTAATAAACTGCAAACCAGTGGATAGAACTAAAAAGCTTCCTCCATGTAATTCATTTTCTGGCATGAATTAAATCACTAAAACAAATAATTTAACTAGATAACGAACAATTGTAATTTGATAATGTACATATGAAAGTTGTAAAAGTAAGAACATTGCCAGATTAAATCTTTTTAGACTTTTGTTGCAACATGTTACTAAACACTTGCTAAATCACATCATACGAGAAATTGCATTTACAATATTCTTTACAATTTACGATGTGTAGCGTACCAAGACTTTAAATGACAACCATATGAACTTATGACGTCGGTCTAGTGGGCTGAGGATAAGTGCTTGCCAGCTTTCTTATTTAGACTTTATGACACAGGAGCACTCATGAACAGAGAAAGCATTCATTAATGTTGTCAAATCTCTCATCTCATTCGATCGATGGTGCGATAATAATAATGTACGTAAGTAAACACAAACATAGGCACTCATGACTATTATTGGTACACGAAATTAGTGACCTGCATCTTTTCTTGATCAGTATTCAAGGATGATATCGTTGCGTAAGTCGTGGAAGACAGATGGTAAAATAACATTCTCACGATACATGTTTTGGAGGAGCATTTTCAAGATTTACATTTTGCAACAGATATTATTTCTATACTTGATAATATTATGCTCCCTGCAACTGATGCAGTCATGCCCGATAATGTCTAGTGTTTGCCAATATAAACTATGTAAATATAGCAGGTATGTCACATAGGTAATATATGTAGGTAGAAACCCGATACTGAACTCCACACCCCACAATGTGCTTTTGGAATGTTTCAAGTTGCAATATCTCGCATTGGCTGCAAAACCTCTAAACTATAAAGGGGCTAATAAAACTCGTATATTTCCTAACATGAGAAAAATATAAGTTTGAAAAAACGATAGAATAAGATATATTTTGAATGTTTTATGAATAATTGTTTTCATACATTGAATTGAATCATTCATTATAGTTTACTTCCCTAATCGTACTAATCAGTATTCATCTACAAAGGTATCATGAATCAAGGTTCAAATTGAAGACAGTTTGTAGATTATGGTGATCAACCACAAACCACAATGTTACAGAACAAGAGACTTTCATTTGTCTTAATTCCGCAGCAAAGTCTTATCACAAAATTGTGCGAATTGAGGATCATTGTTTTGCGATTCATGTCAGGAAGAGAGAATGATACCACCTTTGTACTGTATATATGGTACACTTTTTATTTTCCAGTTTCAATAGGATTATCCAATTGTGTTTTGTATCAGTAAAATATCAGGGATTCCTGATTCAGGAATTGATGTAGTTCCTGTTTTGCTTACTAATTTTATAATAGTATATGTTGACATTTGAAGATTTTTTAAAATGAAGGCTTATACAACTTTCATTGGCACACTTATCATCATATACTCAGAGTGCATTGATTAGACTGGAAACCGTACTGCAGTGCTGACCTTAAAGTGGGTTGGGCCGGCCGTCAACTGCAGATAATTATTACTACAATCACATTCATAGTATGTACACATTGATAATGATTTAGATGTACAAAGTTCAGTGTCAACAGTTCTCTAAACTAAATGAAAGAATTTCATTACTCCAGCGGACGTTTTAATTCATTCCAAATCTAGTAAACACATTTAATGAATTTAGTACACAACACAATCAAATAACAACATGTTCATGTTACGTGTAATATGTAAATTTTACATTTTTACTGAAATATTCATCATGTAATCAATTTATTGTTCATCTTGATCCAAAGTCCATGTTTACATTTGTCCCAGCATAATCATAACAAAAGTCTGGATTGCATAATCTTAGAATATAAACTAAAATTAGGTAATCGACAAAACTCATGATGATATTTACTTGAATGGAAGTAAGGACTTTGATTATCTAAATTCATGCAAAGTTTTAAAAACAAACATTTCACATACATTTTTATGAATACGCACTACGTGCAACATAAATTACCTACACATAAAATGTTTTAGTTCAGCTATACAATTGATAGATTATTGGCCACATTCTGGCTTACAATAGCACTTAGGAATTGAACTCACCAGTTAAATGGCGTATACTATGATGATGCATACACGAATTTCAAAAAGTTTGATGTATTATGAGAGAAACTTACTCCATTTACTTCATGGTTTATTTATTTTTTCCTTTTACAGATACTCCGCGATGCCGAGACGTTGGCATCACGTATGGTCCATAGAGGAGCATGCGGCTGTGATAATGATACCGGCGATGGTGCCGGAGTAATGTCTGCCATTCCTCATGAGTTCTACAAGAAAGTTCTCAAGTAAGTCAATTTTAAAGTTCATCATTGAAAGCTTTCCTTTCTACATTCACATAGGAAAAAGTACTTTTCATGTCCATATCAAAGAAAATCACAAAATGTTGGCATCGATGTTCTGTTTAAAATTCCAAAAGCAATGTACTTTCTTCACTCCAAAAAAACTGCAGCAGTGGTAAACCTTTTGCTATGCCAAATTAAATATCAACACTCGCAATGCATCGTTATGCTAAAGTTAGCATTTACAAACTGATTTATTAAACCAAGAAACTTCTATGTTGAATCATACGACTGACGATGGAATGGTCAAGAATGTGGTGAAATATGTGGACTATGTGGTTTATACAGGAATGAATAACATGTTCTTGAATACTTAAATACGGTAGCGTGTGTTTTTCGGTGGGCTCCATGTTTCCACTCCACAAGACATCCTCTCTATCCTCTCTTCTTTGCTCGTATATGCTACGTGTTTCAGATGCGAGTTGCCGCTGTTCTCTCCTCTCGCTGGAGTTCAAATCGCTACGTGAAATTGCAACGCAACAGATAAGAGCGCATACGAAACACATTCAAACGTTTTTGGTAAAATAACGACGTAATCTGGAGAAGTATCGTTGATATTGCAACAAAGCAGCAGCATTTTAGGGGAGTGGAGTGGAAATGTGGAGCGTCCCGAAGAGAGGACACAAAGGAAGGTAGCGTGACTGCCAAAAACCACGTTTTCCGGAAAGCGATTAGCATACGATTGATTCATGTGACCCCATATTTCACCATCCGGGCAATCAGACACCTGTCATATATTCCTACTCTCTACCAATCATACATCATCATGTATTACTTTGTCAGCAAATTGTTTTCAATTACGTACTTTCTCTGAAGTGAAGCTACCGTTCAGTAGTGCATGTAGGTATGTATGTATGTAAATTGGGAAGGAACTCATTTGAATAATCAAACAAGCCCAGCCGCCTAACCACATTTAAGGGTTTTTGCAGTCTCTCCCATGATATCAGTAGTGCATACAATGTGTGCTAATTTCACCGTTTAGAGAACGTTTTTCAAGCACCTTCATTTCTAATTTACTACAACAAAACTGGTTAGCTTCGCCTTCATTATATATTATAGCTATATTCCTTTTATTCCATGGGTTGAAAGAATTGTTTTTGTACGAACAGAGAACAACATGAGGTGGACCTACCAGACGTTGGCCGATACGCCACAGGCATTCTTTTCTTGGACATTGCCCATCATGAAGAAAGTGAGGGGCTTTTTGCGGCTCTTGCTGTGGAGTGCGATCTCAAGGTAAATGAAAAATTTCTCCAAAATTTTTTTCTTCCTTTCTGCCCACCACCCTTTCATCGCTTTTTAGACTTTTTAAACGGACTATTTACGTAATTCAGTTCTATTTCTATTCCTTGTTTGGAACTGTTGGAGATTATTTTAAAGGTTATATTACCCGTCATAAAAATAACATGCCTGTGTACTGTATTACCTGTAATTATGAACGATTAAAAATTACATATACCCTAAAGTTTCTTGACTTTTTTGGTTTCACTTGTCAGCTTTCACTTGTTTTGTCAATGACGAATGCAAATAAAATGCTTTATTGTGGATACTAAACTTTTTTAATGCTTAGGTACATTGTTAGATTTTTGCCCTTCAATTATTCAGCTAGTTTACTAGTCGGAGTACATTAAAAGAGTTGTCACATTCCAAACGTTATAGCGTCAAACTAAAAGCACTTACCTACGTATTATGTCTAAAATCCATACTCTTGTGGATTGTGACATTCATAGAGCATCTAGCAAATGCGTATTTTTAAAATTTCAGCGTAAGCTGGTGAATTAATTTATAACTACATTAGTTTAAAAATGCCTTGTGATGATCTTTGGATATGTAATTAGCCTTATGCTTTCTCCAAATTTTATACAGTATTTGTATCTTGTAAACATTAACATCTATTCCAGACATACGTATAGAGCCATTTTCATTTCGTGGTTCGTTTGTTTAATTGTTTAATCCGCGATGCTGGTTATTATGAATTTTATTTTAACTTGGGTAGAGAATAAAGTGTTTTTTAATTCCACCAAAGTCACAGTCACGTTGACGTCTTCAGCTTTTCAGAACCCTTATAAATATACATGACATGACAGGCTTTTCAAAGGATTTTCTACGAGCCTATTTCAAAACATGCTATTTTGTTGCTAATCTGAATCCCTACAGTCATTACGGCTACCAAATCCTATTATATGCGTACTCTAGTTTTTAATGAGACTACACTTGAAATGTATGAAATATTACATACCTATGTAACTTATAATTTATCATTAGTAATTTACATGAAAGTCACATCAAACAAACCTTCTAGCCTTGTTGTCTTGTGTTGCATTTTAAATAAATAAAAATGTAGGAAAATGCGATGAGGACTCAACCATGTTTAAGATTTTCCTGTACGGAAAAACCAAGACGTAATGTATATACGGTTGGTAAACGAAATTTGCGTACAGTAATCACGTAGTTTTGAAGCAAGAGATACCTTTGTGAGAGATGAATCAAATTAGTTTGAATGTTATATTATGCTTATACGTAGCGGATATGTCTAATGTAAACTTGATATGTTTAAAATGACGAGATCTACTGAAAAGCACATACATACATTACTTCTCCTACTGCACTGCAACTACTGCAAACTACAGCAAGTCTCTTTGAAACGATCCTGTCTGTAGGGAACGACATAGTCCTAAACCATTTACCGTCCTACCTCTCTCCTTCAAACCTTGAGCCTCACTTTCTTAAATTAATTTATTCCATCAAATTTTTATCATGAAGTAGTGCTAAAAACTCAAGCAGCGAATAAAAACCCAACAAAGTAATCCTTGTCGTTACTGTTTATTTTGCTCTCTCGTACTTCTGTAGGAAATGCTTTTGCAGGAATGAGAAAGTCATTAAAAACGACGAAGAAACGAAGTATGTACAAAAATACAACTGACAATAATATTGAAGAGCGAATAAATGAATAAAAAAGGCAACTTTCACCCACTACCATCGCCATCCCGGAAGTAGTTAAAAATTTCACCCATGTTTACAGTCGCTCCTCGTCTATCCGTCTTTGAACAAAATAAATATTTATTTTCGGCTGAAAACATGGAAAAAGTAGGAAAACTAGTGTACATAGACAATTATAAACATACACATCATTACAAAAGCCATACAGCGGCAAAGAGCAAACCGTGCATGTTTACGTGTCGTTAGTGCCATTCTCTTCAAGAAAAAAACCGAAAACTATCAGTGATGATTATATAGTGAGAGATCCATATAGACAAAGCCTTTGTTTTTTCTTTCTAGAACAAAACACCGCACTTGACTATGCATAAACTGCATCAAATAAATACATTTCCACATTTTGTCTGGTTATAAGGTAGACTAGGATTCTCACAGTAGCTGCAGTTTAGACTCGTTTTAGGGAAAGAAAGGACGAAAAAAGGTTACCCACAGCCCCGTGACAATGCTGCTGTAGATAGGGAAAGTAGTGGAAGAAAGTACGTCATGTGGACTGCTGCAAAATGGGAAACTACGCTGCTCTGTGCAGCAGAGCAAGTAGACAAGCAGAGTATCATGATGGCAGGAGAACGAATAGTGAATAGCAGATACATAGAGATATATAGATTTCGACTGACTTGCTTGACTCTCCAATGGAGAGTCTCCATCTAAATAGGTATGTATATAAATAGGTATGTGTGGGATGGTGATGGTGGGCCACTTTCTCTTGCGATATGCCATTGAGCAGTAAATATCCCATCATGAAAAGGAAAGTGATGAAAGTTTGTCATTTTTTCTTTATATTTTCTTTGGTATAACCAGAGGGTTATGTTGATGTAGCGTTACGAACACTCGCTGAGCTAGTCAAATTTTTACTTCAGCAAATTCTAGCTTTCCTGCTTGCTTTCAAAGAAAATCTTCCCTTTCAACAATAATCTGCATGTGAACGTTATTTAAGGAAGTGAGTGAAGAGGTTGATCTTTTTTCCATCTCTGACACGGCATCAGAAGAAGGTGGTCGCAAAATAAAAAAAGTCTCAAATCGATGTTCGCTTGTTAAAGACGGCAATCCTCATGTAAATTTGACGAAATGTATTATGAAACATGTACAAGGCCCCATACTAAGCTTTTGTAAAAAGCACAGGTTGAATTACATTTGCCGAAAAATCCATCTCACTTTATCAGTTCTAACCTTCAAGTGACAATAACATGAGGGAATTCCAAACTTTTAATATAATGAAAAATTTGCAACCGCACCAGGACAGCACGCTAGTTTTAGCAAGTTTGCCAACATATAGACACACGGTAACATCGTAGAGAATACTATTCCGGGAACTCTAGAATATTTATGTTATTAGTTTTCTCTTTTCTTTCGACATATATCGCTGGCATGCATGTGCAGTTCAAGTAAGGAAATAACCAAAATGGTTTGCAACATGAGAAGTGAGTAAGGCTTCATTAAGGTCTCTTTTGGCCTTTTTTCATGTATTTTTTAACTAAAATAAGGTTCCCCGTGCAATTATATCTTAAAAATGTTAAATTAAATGCTTGCGATTAAGTTGAATTGTACTTTTATGGAAAATTACGTTGGACTAATTACGAGTTTATGGGATGTGATGAAGATGAAAATCATTAATATTGGTCATGTCAGCAGTCTTGTCAAAACTAAAGCCGACATCGTTACAATTGCTGATTGTACTTTCTTTGTGTTATGATGATTTTTTTACTTCATTTTTATGGCAAAATAGACAAAATTGAATAATTCAGTCTGTTAAACCATGATAGGTTTTTTTTAGACAACCACGATCGTGACTTTCATGAATAAAGTTTCTTTGCACCGCCCGTCCCCATAAAGAAAACGTGACATTTCCATTGGGCCAAAAACAACCACATGGCGTTTTGTACATGATTTTCAAACTACCTATGCGCGAGCAATATGAAATCCGACGTGTTACCCCGTTACCCGAGACGTGTTGAAGGCGAAGGCTTCAACACATATTTCAACACGTTAGAAATGAAACATTTATATAGCTACTTAGCAAACATCAGACTACAGTAGATATTTCAGAAAATACTTGGGCTAAACTGTCATATCATGTGTAAGCAAATAAAGATTACTTTAGGATGGTTTACGTAGTATGCGCATATCCAGCAGGTATATTATTTCACTGATAATCATAAAAACTAAATATATTGACAGTATTTTACTTCACTGACGCTTATATCTATATTATGCAATAGTATATATTTCGAAAATGCCCTTTTACAAAACAACAACCAAACAGTCAAACATTGAAAACAACTTTTGATGTTTTTGCGAAACGGGTTTCTTCCAGAAATATGTGCTTTCTCTTGTCACAAAAGGGGAGGAGGCATGCCCGCAAAAACTTCGATCCACAAGCATTCTTTTTTGAATAAAACAAGTTTTTGTCTTGCACGATTCGATTGCAAAAGTGCCAAAGCGGAAAGAAAGTTATGTCGTTGCTTAACATTCTGCTTTTGTTTTGAGGTGGTGGTGGTGACTATGTATGAGGATAATAATAATTTTAAATAATATATGCTTGGTGCAGTGTAATGTTAAGCAGTTTTAATAGGGATATTTTTAGATTTGCCAATACCCTGTTCACAAAACTCCAACATATTATTCTTTTTTTTTTTTAAAGTTTTTTTTCTTTCTACGGTGCATTGTGCATTTGATAGCAATGAACCCTTTTTTGTAAAAATATATAATACTTATGATTTTACTTTTCCTTTTAAGGTGCTATGCTGGCGGACAGTACCTACAGATAACCGATCGATTGGTGAAGTTGCTCGAGGATCTGAGCCTTTCATGCGGCAGGTTTTCCTTACTGGAGAGCAGGAAGACTTGGTTGATCTGAATAGACAGGTAAGCTGCTTCATGAGCTCAGTTTTTATGACTAAATCCCTTTCCGGGATGTTCTCCATCAAGGAAATAACGAACGACTTTACGCGTAAAAGTAGGAGATGAAAAATATGATTATGCTTGATCCGTAGGGATAGTGAGGAAGCCTTATAGCTGTTGTAACTTTCTTTTCTCTGAACAAACATGTAAGCATGACCGTGGGGAAATAGTAGTTACGTCTTTGTTGCAGCTGTGGGAAAAGTATTTTGGAGTAGCTCAGTCCTATGAGAACTAGCAAAACTTTCCATATAAGTCAATCAGTAATCGAGAAAGCTAAAACCAGAGCGATAACATATTATGTAGGTATAATTTGATGTGTCAGTTTATCGTGCGATTTAGACTTTTATGGATGAGAGGCTCCATACTTGGATCGTATGAATTTGATTAGGCCATATGTTTCTGTTTTTCTAGTAAAACGGTTATACTAAAATCCGTTTTCCAGGTTTAGATATTCATCTCATGACATGATTGATGATGTAAGTATCTCTGTAGATGATATATTTTTGGGTAGTTAGTTTGAAGTTTTGGGTTGCTAGATATCTCCAGTTCTACATCATGATCTATTTAGATAAGCCTTGTATGGATTCCCTTTCTAGGTTTTGTTTTATTTGAAAAAAATCATTTTCCCATTTTCAGGTGTTCGCTCTACGTAAGCGTGCAACGCATACTATTCCGAGACCCGGAGCCAGGTTCTACATTTGCTCTTTGTCTACAACAACGGTTGTTTACAAAGGGCAGTTGACATCTGA
Organism: Willowsia nigromaculata; assembly: GCA_034700605.1. Classification (NCBI taxonomy): domain Eukaryota; kingdom Metazoa; phylum Arthropoda; class Collembola; order Entomobryomorpha; family Entomobryidae; genus Willowsia; species Willowsia nigromaculata. The sequence continues at coordinate 30,706 of JAQIXX010000920.1, forward strand.
ACAGGTACACGCTTTTGACTATCGAAAAACTAATTTTCCAAATGAGTAAATTCACTTTTCAAGGGAGAAAGTAAACAAAGGCTTTCACATGAAGTGGTAAAAGTGGGAAGTATTCACGTTGTGTTTCTTCTTGCCCACAAACCATATTCAGCCAACTGATTATGAATGTACTGAATTTGCATAATATTTTCGACATGTTTGTGTTATATGCCCAGTTATGCAAACACCTTTTTAATTTTCTTTCATCATTGTGTAATTTAGCTATGGAACTACTTCGTGGATATGCGCAACCCCGAGTTCAAGACCTACTTGGCTCTGGTTCACACTCGGTAAGTTCACACTCTGATTACCTTACATACTTCCTTCATATAATTCATTATAATATTATTATAAGGTGCATTCATGATGTTAATTGTTCCAAGAAATTTAAGCAGCAGCAGAATACTATGCTTTTGTACGACCGATTTTGTTTCCTTAAAACAACTAGCTTCTTAACTTGATCTGGTTTGATAGTTTCGTTGATGAGATTGAAATTTCGTTGATTTCCAAACGTCACGAAAACACAAAATGTAATTTACTTTACGTTCCTACTCATTAAGTTTTGATTATTGTTTTATTTTCAAACAACAGGTTCAGCACGAACACATTCCCCTCTTGGGAGCGAGCTCAACCTCTTCGCATGCTGGCTCACAACGGAGAAATCAACACACTTCGTGGCAATGTCAATCTGATGAAAGCTCGAGAAGGTGTGATGAAAAATAAGCATCTAGGCGCAAACTTAAAACGGCTTTATCCGGTTGTGGAGCCTAACCTTTCGGACTCTGGCTCTTGTGACTGTGTCCTTGAGTTTCTTGTGCAGGCTGGTGGAAGAAAGCTACCCGAGGTACTTGCAAACACGATATTACATACCGATATCCCATTAAACTATGCCGTGCGTGCATACCTATTACATGTATTTGAAAAATTCTCATATTCGCCAACACACCTCCACATTTTCGGTGAATGTTTATACACGCTTGGCATTTGCAATAATATTGATTCAGGGAAAGCCATTTCTGAAGAAAGAGAAAAAGTAATTTTGCTCCAACTGCTTTGATACATCGTCATGCTGTACACCTGAGGAGCATTTAATGTAATAAAATACCAAATTCTTCTCTCGCAGTAGGCACGGTTTATTGTGCAAAAATACAGGAACAATAATATGTTTGATCTCCACATCCCAAAAATACTAAAAATGTGAAATGTGTTTCGCTACTGAGATGATTAGTTTTTTTGGAACCCGTTCAACTTCTCTTTATATTTTCTCTTTCTATTGTGTACCTTTTGGATCAAACTCATTGTCAGTCTGATTGTATGGCTTTTATATTTTTCTCTTTCCAACTAAAGGCCGTGATGACGATGGTGCCAGAGGCATGGCAAAATGACAAGCTAATGTCTCAAGAGAAGAAGGACTTTTACCGATGGGCAGCTTGTGCAATGGAACCATGGGACGGTCCAGCTCTACTTGCCTTCACTGATGGACGCTACATCGGGGCCATTCTAGACAGGTTGGTCCTTTCCCTTCTTCGTCAATATATATCAGTCATAGTCATGATTAGTACGCTTATAGATCGCTTTCAATTCTTTTGGGGAAAACCCTGTAACGGTTAATGACGATGGCGATAGAGATTGAGCATGAATTGATATTAAATGGTATCATAATGGTTCTGGTATCAACTACGCCATAACTCAAGGCGACAAGCTTTCTCTTCTTATCACATATGATAGCAAAATGGTGCCATATAGCTAGTTGTCCACATTTGCTTTGTTTGTCGCAGTATACATGCTTATGCTGTATATTATATACTTTCACCGCTATAATTATGGGCAAATATAAGTAGACACTTTTATTGATTGATTTGTTCTTCCTCTGCCCACACTATAAACAGAAACGGATTACGACCATCTCGATTCTACATTACAAAGGACAACATAATGGTTATGGCGTCTGAGGTGGGCGTCTATGACACTGAGTTCCAAAACATTGTACACAAAGGTCGCCTAAAACCTGGTCGAATGCTGTTGGTGGATACAAAAGAGAAGCTGTACATCAAAGATGAAGAGCTGAAATTACACATTGCTCGCTCTCGCCCTTACAAGGTGTGGCTTCAAGAACAAGTCACAATGGACGAACTCCGAGATGCGCACACTGGACCTCTCTCATTCGAAGTTGCGAACGGAGGTGTTAACGGGGTGATGAATGGGTTTAATGGTGATGGGACTGAAGTTGATGAAAAACGTATGAGAAATTTAATATTTTTTTAAACCTTTCAATGTACGTAATTATGATATTTTTATGTTGTAAAAATCCAAGCATAAGTTTTAAAGAAAACCTCTTGTTGCACATGAATTGAAGGTCTTGAGTACCAGTGTACCCAAGATCGTCGTTTAGGTATGTATGGGTACACAGTTGAGACCATTAATCTTTTGATGCTGCCCATGATCCAAACAAAGTAAGTTATATCCGATTACAAGCAAGATCAAGTAGGTCAATTAATCTTCTTTCCATGCTTACATAAGCTAAAAAAACATAATGATAATTTTGTTACATATCAATTTCCTATGAACGTCACTCTCCAGGAAAGAAGCACTCGGTTCTATGGGAAATGATGCTCCTCTCGCGTGCCTGTCACTTTACCAACCTCTGCCATATGAATATTTCAAGCAACTGTTCGCACAGGTAGGCGAAACATACCCATTTTATCCGATTTGTCATCATTTCATGGCAAACAATGTCTGTATGTATGTACCTTTGTTATATTGTTGTTGGTATGTGTGTGTATATTATAACTTTAACAAAAAACCTGCTGTAGGGTTAAACATGGTCTCACATCTTCACTACTGACATGCAAGGTCACAAAAGAAAAAAGGTGCAACTCTGCTCCTCCACACTTGTCGTTCGTTGCGTTCGCTCGTTGTTCCTGGTTGGTTCGTTGAGAAGGCATTCGCACAAGTGTCATGCAAAAATACAAACTCGCTCAAAACTGTGTCGCAGGCCGGTCAGGGGTTATTCTCTTGTTCTCTCTCTCACATTCACATTCACTTAGAATGCATAATGATGATAAGTATGAGGAAATACACAAAAACCAATTTTTTATAATGATGATAATGTAAAAGGGTTTGATTAAAATTACAATGGTGGTGGTGTGTATGTATGTGGTTATATCAGATATTCAGTGTGTCGTGTGTCAGTCTCAACATGCACGCATGGAAAGCGATGTCAAAATTGGTGGGGGAGGTCCACCACCAGACGTGACAGTCGATCACTCAGTCAGTCACTCAAGAGAGTTCCATAAAATAGAGTGATGTGAACATCACCGTCGTTGTGAGACTTCTCTCTCTCTCTCGCTCTCAATCTCTCTGGTTGGTTCGAAATGTCTTTCAAAAGTGTGAAAAATGTGAGAGGCATTCCTTGTGTCAGACGCAGGGAGAAGCAAACAGTGTGTGTCGCATGACTGCTACTGCCACTTCCCATGCACCTATACACTACTACCTGCTAAAGTTCAACCGGTACAAGATGACTTTCACCTTTGTGAGAATTTTATGATTAATTAACTAATCTATGGATTTATTTTTTTGTTTTGTTCTTTTTCCTCTATCGTCTGTCTATCTGTGTCACTACTTCTACTACTTCTTGATGTGATGATGATGATGCCTTTGTTTCTCTTCTGCTCTCCTACATTCCCCATTGATAATCATTATTTTGATGATGATCACTAAAAACGCAATGATGCATCACACATCTTGAACCCTTTTCCGACTCTGAAATCTACTGCCATCATTTCCTTCCTGTTCTTGTTGTGGGATCTGTGTAACAGGTGACAAACCCACCTATTGACCCGTTCCGAGAAAGGATTGTCATGAGTTTGGAATGCCCCATTGGACCAGAGTCGAACATTTTGGAACCTAGTGCGGAGCAATGCCATCGACTCGTGCTCCCTCATCCCATTTTGTCTCTGGGAGATTTGGAAGTGTTAAAGTCCACTAGGCATCGTGGATGGAGGGTAAGAATTAGTATTCCATATCTTGACCACCATACAAGCAGCAAACCGTGCAAAACTGGTGAATTCATGCGCGTATGAATATTTATTTACAGACCAAAGTTATTGATGCAACATTTGCAAGGTCCGAAGGACCTGAAGGACTCTCTGAAGGTTTGAGGCGGGTCTGTAAAGAAGCTTGCCAAGCTGCTGAAAACAACTATCAAATGATTGTCATCTCTGACAGGGCAGCGGGAGCTGATAGGTAAACTGCAAAGATTATTGGTATTGAAAATTGTATTCAAGCGTTTTTGGACCAAGCATGGTAATTATATATGTTTCAGAGTCCCGATCAGTTCTTTATTGGCACTGGGTGCCGTGCATCATCACTTGATTGAAGAGCGTCAGCGTATGAAAGTTGGTTTGATTTTGGAAACTGGCGAGGCTCGGGAAGTGCATCACATGTGCGTACTCTTGGGTTATGGGGCTGATGGTATTTGCCCCTACCTGGTTTTCGAGACAGCTGCCACTCTACGCAGGGAAGGCATTTTGGATGCTGCCTTGAATGATAAACTGATTTTCGAGGTAAAACAGGAAATTACTTTTCAAAGTGAAAATACACGCTAGATATCCTAACAAGTTATAACGATTTCTTTTACCTCATTCAGGCGTATGCTAAAGCAATGGAAACTGGAATTGCCAAAGTCATGGCGAAAATGGGCATTTCAACTCTTCAGTCTTACAAGGGAGCTCAGATTTTCGAAGCCGTTGGACTTGCCGCCGAAGTTATTGATCAGTGTTTCAAAGGAACAGCGTCCAGAATTGGTGGAATCACTTTCAAAGTCCTTGCTGAAGAAGCCTTTGAGCGTCATTCGCTAACATATCAAGAGCGTGAATGTGATAACATGGTGTTGCGAAATCCTGGACAATACCACTGGCGTGCTGGTGGAGAGCGGCATATAAATGATCCTATCAGCATTGGCAATCTCCAAGAAGCCGTTAAAAACAACAGCAAAACTGCGTACGAGCGCTACGTCGAATCTGCCATGGAAAGCGTTCAGGCTTGTACTCTCCGAGGTCAGCTTCAATTAGGATTTTGCGAGACTCCCATTGACATAAATGAAGTGGAGCCTGCTGCAGAAATCGTGAAGAGATTTGCAACTGGAGCTATGAGTTTTGGCAGCATTTCCATCGAAGCACACACCACGTTGGCTATCGCCATGAACAGAATCGGAGCCAAGTCAAACACAGGAGAAGGTGGGGAGAATGCTGAGCGCTACTTGGATCAAGATCCCATGTTCAACAAGCGCTCAGCAATAAAGCAAGTTGCTAGCGGAAGATTCGGCGTGACCATCTCGTACTTGGCAAATGCTGATGATTTGCAAATCAAAATGGCCCAAGGAGCCAAGCCCGGAGAAGGTGGTGAACTTCCCGGATACAAAGTGACACAAGATATTGCTGACACTAGGCATTCCGTACCGCTTGTAGGTCTCATCTCACCCCCTCCTCACCACGACATCTACTCTATTGAGGATTTGGCTGAGCTCATTTATGACCTCAAGTGTGCTAATCCAGAGGCTAGAATTTCTGTAAAGCTCGTGTCTGAAGTTGGTGTTGGAGTTGTAGCTTCAGGAGTCGCAAAGGTTCGTATTTGTTTTATGTAATATCTTGACAATTTATCTTCCACTCTAGGATATATGTCTATTTGAAGATAAAAGCTTTTCTCTGTACTCATAATTTATTCAAATATTGTCTACACAGGGTAAAGCCGAGCACATCGTTATTAGCGGTCATGATGGTGGTACTGGAGCCAGTTCTTGGACCGGAATTAAAGCTGCCGGATTGCCTTGGGAGTTGGGCATTTCCGAAACTCATCAGACTCTGGTCTTGAATAATTTAAGATCGCGAATTGTCCTTCAAGCGGATGGTCAACTGCGAACTGGCTTTGACGTGATAGTAGCTGCTATGTTGGGAGCGGATGAGTTTGGCTTTTCTACAGCCCCATTGATCGCAATGGGATGTACCATGATGCGGGTATGTGCACACGGACAGTTTTATCACTCCTGCTTTCACTCTTTCCTTCTCAATAGTAAACTCGGTTTACTCTCTACAAAATGTTTTATCTAATGCTTTATCGTTTTATCAGCAAAGAGAATTTTGTATTTAAAGGATTGGCTGTAAACCAAAATTAAATTTTCTTTATTTCGTTTTTGTCCTACAGAAATGTCATTTGAACACATGTCCTGTGGGGATCGCTACTCAGGATCCAGTCCTTCGCAAGAAATTTGAAGGTCAGCCAGAGCATGTTGTCAACTACTTTTTCATGCTGGCTGAAGAGATCCGAACGTTTATGTCGAGATTGGGAATCCGCAAGTTCCAGGATTTGGTGGGTCGAACTGATTTGCTTAAAGTACGGGAAACCACTCATCCAAAGGCAAAATACTTAGACTTTGGTGGACTTCTCAAGAATGCACTGTGGATGCGTCCAGGCGTAAACATTTTGGGTGGCTCTGTAGCCCAAGACTTTGAATTAGAAAAGAGACTCGACAACCAGTTGTTGGCCATGACGGCACCCGTCTTGGAAGGGAAGCAGAACAGAGTTGATATTGCGATGAATATGGTCAACAGTTGCCGAGCGTTTGCCTCCACCTTGAGTTTCCACATTGCCAGGTAATATGTCAAACTAGTTTTGGGGAAGATAAAAGATTACGATTACACAAATGACGATGATTTAAATTGTTTTGATTGTTTTTCTATCAAATCTTGTTATAGGGCTTATGGCGATGATGGATTACCCGACAACTCCATAAATATTAAGCTAACTGGATCTGCTGGACAGAGTTTCTGTGCATTTATGATCAAAGGAATTTCTGTTAGTTTGGCGGGTGACGCAAACGATTATGTCGGGAAGGGGTTGTCTGGAGGAGAAATTATTATATTCCCACCAAAGGGAATTTCCTCAGAGTTCAAAAGTGAAGAAAATGTGATTTGTGGAAATGTTTGTTTATATGGCGCTACAACCGGAAAGGCATTTTTCCGTGGAATTGTTGCAGAGCGCTTCTGTGTCCGTAATTCCGGTGCAACCGCAGTTTGTGAAGGTGTGGGAGATCATGCTTGTGAATACATGACTGGTGGAATTGCAGTAATTTTGGGCTTGACTGGACGGAACTTTGCTGCCGGAATGAGTGGCGGGATTGCATACGTATACAATCCAGATGGAACTTTTGCAAGGTAAGAGCGAGCTCCACTTTGATTCTTTTGCATACTCATACTTCATAATATCATGTCAGATTATTATGTAATAAAATTTACTACATCATCTTTTTGTAGCAAGTGCAACCCTGAAATGGTGGAATTGCTCCCATTGGAATTGCCCGAGGACTTGAAGCTAGTCAAAGAACTTCTTGAAGAGTTTAATACCAAAACCGGATCTGAAGTTGCGGGTCGACTACTTCAAGATTGGCCTGCTAGTTCACGGCACTTTACCAAAGTATTTCCATATGAATATCAGCGAGCTCTGAAGCAGTTGGCAGAGGAGCAAGCAAGCACAGAAACTGTTGAAACTCCAGAAAAGAAACCGGTGGAGCCAGCAGTTAAAGACATTGAAGAAACCATTCCAGATAAAGTTCGTGGTTTCATCAAGTATCCTCGTGAACGTGGAGTGTATCGACCAGCAGCCGAGCGTCAAAACGACTGGGGCGAAATATACAATTTCCAGGGCGTTCGGAAAACGCTTCGAACTCAGGCTGCTCGTTGCATGGACTGTGGAGTACCCTTCTGCCAATCTAGCCATGGTTGTCCTTTGGGTAACATTATTCCAAAATGGAACGACCTCATTTACCAGAATAACTGGAAGGAAGCTCTGGCCCAACTGGCTCAGACAAATAATTTCCCTGAATTTACAGGAAGAGTTTGTCCTGGTAAAATTACACATTTGAGAATTCTACTATGGAAGTTAATTAAACAATGCCTCATGCTTATTTACATTCTATATGCCACCTTTTTATATTTCAAATGTAGCACCATGCGAAGGAGCGTGTGTTCTGGGCATTAATGAGCCTGCTGTCACCATCAAAAACATTGAATGCGCTATCATTGATAATGCATTTGAGAAAGGCTGGGTAACTCCCAACGCTCCTACATTCAGAACCGGAAAGAAAGTGGCGGTAGTAGGAAGCGGTCCAGCTGGGCTTGCAGCCGCCCATCAACTCAATAAAGCCGGTCACCTTGTAACCGTGTATGAAAGAAACGATAGAGCGGGAGGACTTCTCCAGTATGGCATACCCACCATGAAATTGTCAAAGGAAGTCGTTCAGAGAAGGGTCAAGCTCTTGCAACAAGAAGGAATTGATTTTAGATTAAATTGTCACGTAGGAAAAGATATCACATCAAAGGTAATTGAAATGTAGTTTTACAATTTGACCTCTAGAGCAGAATGATGACAAGTTAGTACTCATACGCATTTTTCAATTTCATTTTCAGGAACTTTATGACGAGTACGATGCGATTGCTCTGTGTCTTGGTGCGACTTGGCCGAGAGACTTGCCCATTCCAGGTCGACAATTGGAGGGAATACACTTTGCCATGAACTTCTTGGAAACTTGGCAAAAGAAGCAAATGGGCAACTCAATCAATCACGTGCCAATGTCTGCAGAAGGCAAGGATGTGATTGTTATTGGAGGAGGAGATACTGGATGTGATTGCATTGCTACTTCCTTGAGACAAGGAGCAAAGTCCATCGTTACATTCGAAATTCTTCCCCAACCTCCAAACGGAAGGGCACGGGATAACCCATGGCCACAATGGCCAAGAACATTCAAAGTGGACTATGGACATGAGGAAGTACGAGTACGACATGGAAGTGATCCCAGAAAATTCAGTACTCTCAGCAAAGTACGTGTTTACCCACTTCTCATACACAGAATACAACACCGTCCTTTCTCTGGGCTTGGCAATAATTACTTTTATTTGTTAGGAATTCCTTGATGACGGTAATGGTCATGTGGCCGGAATCAGAACTGTTCAGGTGGACTGGACAAGGGATGAAACAGGACGCTGGAAACAAGAAGAGGTTGCAGGATCTGAACAGGTACAAAGTGGATATGTTTAAACATTCTAATATTTGAACGATCAAGTGGGTTGAGGTTTTTTGGAACTAACGTATTTTTAAAAATCTTTATAGATATACAAATGTGACATGGTTCTTCTCGCTATGGGCTTTTTGGGCCCTGAGAAGCACATTATTTCTGATTTGGAAATTGAGCAAGACGCAAGAAGCAATATTTCCACTACTAGAGGACGCTACTCTACGAACATTCCTAGAGTATTTGCTGCGGGCGATTGTCGACGAGGTTAGTCGCTTGGTTTTATTACCTAGAACAGTTAGAGTTGGAATTGCAGACGGTGTTAATGTGAATTCATTGAATCGCAGGTCAATCCTTGGTGGTATGGGCGATATCGGAAGGACGCCAATGCGCTCGTGAGGTTGACGAATTCCTCATGGGCAACTCAACTCTTCCCTCCGTCGGAGGCGTGATCCAAGCACTCCAATCACAGAAAGGCTAAAATTTTAACTAATATTTTGAGAGCACATACTATTTTAGTTATTCTAGTTTATAGGCATTTTAAATTCTAGATATTTTTTTCAATGCAACAGAAAGAAAGTAGTCTGAATACCGAATTTTCTTAATTCCTACTAGCGTCCCTATAATACTAAACTGTAAAGTAGAGTAAGTTTTACGAATGTGTATTAATCCATACATTAAATGTCGATAATGGCCATTTGGCTCATATAAAATGCATCAGAGTGAAATATTGTGTCTCTATTCTCTATTTACTGTTGTAACGTAACATCTATATATTATTCAATATTTTAGTACATTTATTAAAGTGTACTACTCACGCAGTTCACTACTGCAAAAAATATGTATTGGGCGTAATCTGATAGTCATAATATTCCTTTTTCCCAAATTCTATAATAATAGTCTATTCTCAAAGCATAGTCAACTTTGTAACTAACTTATAATCTGCAATGTAGTCTTTATTTATATAGTAAGTAATAGCTTTAAAGATAGGTGATAATAAACAAAAAAACATATATTACTATCCAGTATAATAGCATGAAATTCAGTTTTTGATGTAAGTAGAGGCGTTTGACATAAAAGAAAAGAAAATATCACATACAAATATTCAGATATTATACTTATAAAGAAAATTATATATATTAAAAATAACTATTGTAAATTATTTTTGTTTTAAAATGTTATCTCTTAATCGTGTTAAAAACATGGAACAGTTTTATCAAAATAAAAATGTGCTATAAAAATTCTATAAGAATCGTGATGGAGTATACAAGTAAACTAGTTTATATAGGTATATCACTTTACCTTATATCTACATAAACTGTATGCCGAGTCAAATCTTTTTGGAGACAATAAGCCTGTGCTTCCAGTTTTATCCATATAAAAACTATCCCTTTGGTGGACAATTTTTAATGGATTTCTAACGCCATGAAACTCTTAAATTGCTGGACACCTATATATTTTAATTATTGTTTCTCCTAATTTTGATCTAGTTTTTCATATTGTTAGCAATTTCACAATTATTATACATGATGTACCTATTTTCCTCATTTACAATTATTATGAGTAGACATGTTTTAGAAATGAGTTGTATCAACTTGCCCCAACTTATAATTATTTGAAAGCAAGGTTTATACTAGATATGATTTAGTCAACGTTTATTACAACAATGTTTTATCTTTTGATCACCACTAACAATCCATTTGTAGCCAGTAAACAGTTTTCAGCGAAGAGGTAGTTTTGCTGAGCTTTTCTCTATAAAAATGACTTTGAAGAATAAGATTGTGCTGCCTAAAGGTTTCAAATGGGGTATCTTATATTAGGTTACAAAGAGCACTCTATTTATATCAAAATATTATTGCAAAATCACACAACAGAAAATAAATGCATATTATTGAACTCCGACACGCCTGGAAAAGTATGTGCAAGTAGTAGAACACCAAAGACTTAGAAATGTTTAAAAGTAGCTCAGACAAATAAAAATGAATATATTATTAATGATTTATTGGGGTTCAGATTGGGAATCGCCCAAGTTCTGTGTTTCATGTCACCAATAGATTAAAAAAATACTGTGTATCAATTACAATATATTATATTATAATTGACAGTAGTATCCAGCTTTGAACGAATAAAAAGGGTAAAAGTATAAAAACTTGACTTTTGATGGCACACAATATACAGACATCACGCACACTACATTCAATAATGCTACCACTATTATTCATCTATTTGAAATCACGCACGACTTTCCGTCATAAAATCTCTTCTATTATCACCTACTCACTCTCCAGAAGTTCAAACTTAAAAGAGTTAATGAGTCACATTCATAAGCATTCGCTTAATGTGCTACCTGTTAATGGAGATGATATAGTATTATGACACAATAATACCCTGAAAATAATGAACCAACGATAACGATGCTCTAAAAACCAGAAAATGAGCGTGGAATGCAATGTACCTACTAACTATATATAACTTTACAATATTTCAATGAATAAGCGTGTTTCTTATGTCTACGCCCACGCTATGCTCTAGTCATTCGAATGTGTACTTTCCCCTGACTCAATCTAATGGAGCAGAGCTAATCTAAAAAGCAGAGTAACTTATAACAAAATTTTCAAATTATATTCAACTATTATGAAAATTAAAATCGTGCAATTTATCATGTACTACCAAAAAGGTTTTGTGTGTCAAGCTCTGCTGCACATCGTTAAAATGTCATTGATGTCGCATAAAGTGATTGTAGAGTGATTTAAATTGTAACCGGTAATTTAGCATTGTGTGTGTTATATGAAGACATGTAGTCTAAAACTAAAGAGATAAACATCAATAAAGAATATATTAATATTGTGAGTGAATCAGTCTATTTTTAGTGAAGTAGATCCTGAAAGGGTTAGCATAAACTCGTCAAAGCTTTCTTAAAAATCATCCTTTATTCAATCATCTCGGTAAAAATTTCAAAGTTCCGAATGTGGATTACATTTTATTATACAACATATTGATTTTTTTTTTTTGATTTTTCGAAAAATATTACAGGCTATATGCTAAAAATACCTTCCTACCTTTCGAATTTAAATACGTACATGACGTGTTCTGATTATATTTTCATGCATTCAATATTTTTATGCATAAATCTAAAAACCTGAGTTAAAATAATAAAAAATTGCACCGTAACTTTCCTGTTACTATTCATTCATAAAAACTGCTATAAACTTGTCATTCATAAGACATAAAAGTATCCTGCAGTCATTACTGCCAATAAAACCAAGGTCTGTGATGTGAGAGATCCCAAATAATTCCCAGAGTTGCAGCCATCTCCGTTACAGACGCACTGGTCCATTTGTACTCCCTCGGTGCCTATCCATTTACAGGATGATTGAGCGGATTGCTCGCCTTCCTTCTTTGGTTCAGGAATCCAGCCACATGAACGGATGACCCTGATAGAAGCTTTCAATGTGCTGTCTTTAAAAAATTCAAAGCGATGCAAGAATTATTTTTTTTAAATTCATACAAATCTTACTTTTTGTTAAGTATTAGAATAATTAAGTATATCGACTTACTTGGTCCATTAGATTGTGCAGGGATGTGGTATGAAGTCTTGCGGCAAAATGTAGCTTCCTTTGGAAGATTTATGGGGCTTGTTGAAAAATTAACTGGCTTACTCGGAGTGGAATTGGTGGGGATATCCTCAGCACCTCTCGCTGTACGGTTGAATGTCAAGTCCTTGTCTTCTTTGTCCATTGGATGAGTTGGTGGTGCTGGGCTTGCTCCAGGAGCAGCGTCTTCGCCTCCAGGGCTTCCGGCCGCTCCAGGGGCAAGGG